>NNCF01126555.1:4518-18817 GCA_002313205.1 Laupala kohalensis
TCATGGAGCAGTTCCTGTAGGCCAGCCCGGCGCGACGAGGTCTTGCTGACCCGCCTGCGCATAGGACATTGTCCTCTCACTCATAGGTATCTCTTACTACTTGATGATGAACCCGTTTGTGAGGAGTGTAGCTGTTCTCTGACAGTGCGTCACCTACTAACTGATTGCAGAAGATACTCGAGTATACGAAGACAAATTGGTTTGGCTGCAGATATACCAACAATTCTCGGAAATGAAACGGTTAATGTTAATAAACCATTGAATTTTATGAGTAGATCGGGGCTCCTTCCACAAGGTCTCGGGAGGGTTTAAAATTTGCATTCCTTTTTTCATCTCCACTGTCTTTGTTTTATCGTTCGTTTCTGTTATTTGGAAATATAATATTTAAAAATTGCCTCTCTTTTTTGCGGAATAATGTATTGATATTCTGTATTCTTTTCTTTTCTTTCATCTTTGTATTTAGATATTTGTTGATTTCAGGATGGATTTTTAGTGGTTGTGGTCGAGATATTCGGCGAGTCCCACACACGGGGAAGAGTCATTACGGCTCTTTACTATGGTGCGAAACTGCATTTTTCCCTACTTGCATGGGCTCTAATGACTTCGATGTTGGCGAGCCCTAAACCCTACAAAAAAAAATCTGCCGGGTACATGTGGGAGAAGCTTCGATCTACTCTTAAAATTCTATAGTTTATTAACATCATCCGTTTCATTTCCGTGATATCTTGCTTGAACGTCAGCCAGACCTATTTGTGTCCGTATTCTAGAGCATTTTCTGATATCAGGTAGTTGGTTAGGCACTGTCAGAGAAGAGCTACACTCATAAACGGGTTCATCATCAGGTAGTAGGAGATACCGATGAGTGAGAGCACCGGCGCATAGGACATTGTCCTATGCGGAGAATACGGAGACAAATTGGTCTGGCAGAAGTTTTAGGAAGATATGTCGGAAATGAAACGGTTGATGTTAATAAACTTTAGAATTTTAAGAGTAGATCGGGGTTTCTCCCACATGTACTTGGGAGAGTTTAAATTTTCATTCCTTTTTTTATTCTATTCTTCTGTAATTTGTAAATTAAAATTTTAAGTTTTTTTGTTTTTGTGATATAATGTGTTCGGCAACATTTTCTTTTTCGTTTTTTATCTTTAATCTTTGTATTTAGATATTTGTTGGATACAGGAGAGTTTTCTTTGGTGGATATAATCGGAGAGTCTTACACACGGGGAATAGTTTTTACGACTCTCTTCTGTGGTACCAAACTTCATTTTCCCCCACCCTCAAGACTTCTAATAACTTTGCTTTTTACGAACCTTGAAGCAGAAACAAAGAAAACAGAAAAAAATAACAGAAAAGAGATCGTTTCTCAGTTGTCGACGAAATGTTTAAAATGCAAAATGACAGACTTTTTAAAACTGTGTAGTGCACCGAAAATATTCCAGAGTACCCGAATGGGAATAATATTTTGTATTATTGGTAAAATAAAAATGCTGTCATTTCAATATGGACGTTAGACATCTATTGTACATGCAGCACATTGCTAGTGCGAATAACAATCTTTTCTTACCAATATTCAATACAGGTCTATTTCTTAGTAGTCGACGAAAGGTTTCAATTGCAAAAAGACCGACTTTGTAGAACAACTTATTACCCCCAATATTTTTCAAAATGACCGTATGGGAATATTTTTTAAATTTTTGACAAGCTTTTTAAAAAAGTGTGTCATTTTATTTTGTACTTAAGGAGTAGATTGCAAACACAACTCATTCGCTACTAAGTAGAAAAGCCTTTTGGTTAAGAATTAAAACCAGTAGAGGGTGAGTTTCATATGTATTCCATTGAACATGATTTGTTAACGCCATTGATGTGAGTGGGTCCACATCCTGCCGGTGGGATACAGAAAAGATTCTCAAGTATTTCCTTATTTTTACATTTCCTTTCTCCTATATACTTAGTGTTTCGCTTTTATCTTTTTTACTAGGCTTTGTGTTTACTGGCCATGTGTTTGCTGTACATGGGGACCCGTGTACGTCATACGATTTATTTGTATGCGTCATCTAATTCGCTTACTTTGGCATAGGCCTCTTCGACACGGGCGATCGGGGATTACCCGCCTTCGACCAGTCGGCTCGCACTATGTTTTCGACTGAACTCCAGGGTTACGGGGACCGCGCGCAAGGCGTCCTTACTGCTGGTCGGCGGCGTTTGTGCGAACTTTAGATTAAAGAATTCTGCGTACCCTTAGTATATCCTTGTCAACCCTGGCACCCCAGTGGGGTGTCCTCTTGTTGGACCCCGTAGTAGGTGTCGATCACGGGAAAAAAATTGAAAAAAAAGAAGAAAAGAAAATTTAATCCATGCACATGGAATAGCCAGTCCCCTTTGTGTCGCTTCCGCGTTTTACCCTGTTCTACTAGAAAGAGGCGATGAGTTGCAGGAACTGTCGACTTCAACTGGTTTTTTTTTTGCAAGGAAAGCGACCGGCCTACCAAGGCTTGTTTCCATGTCATGAGTTGTATTGAGGAAGGAAGGAGTTTTACGTCTGTGAGTGCGGTCCGTCTTGCGAATGCTATTTACGTAATTGGAAAGCTGCAATCTGTCGTGCGCTAGTGGAACGTAGAAATTCTGTTGAGGCACGTGCAGACAAGCAAATTGATTCTATAAAATCCATAAACGAAATTGCCGGACTAAAGGTGATGGTGGCCACTCACCCCGGCTTCAACTTGTGCAAAGGTGTTGTTATCCACGATGATTTTGCAGAAGTATCTGACGAGGAGCTGAAAGAAATTATTCAGCTAGAAGGTGTTATAAATATTCACGGAGTCAACAGGAAGGTACAGGGGAAGTTCGTCCCCTCTTTCACTTTGTCTCTAACCTTCGATCGGCCCTCTCTTCCAGAGAGCGTCTCCTGTGGGTTCTTTACCCTGCGTGTTGGACAATATGTACCGAGTCCTCTGGGCTGCATCAAGTGCCAGAGATTCGGTCACACATTCTACCGCTGCAAGTCATGTAACGAAGTATGTGTTATTTGCGGTAAACCGTCGCACGCGTCGTCACCCCTACCGGGGCGTTACATATAGTAAGTACGTGTTTGGCGAACACGGGGATCCGAACTGAGTCTTGCATTACTTCCACTCACTAATGCTAGACTCCTTCCTTTCTCTTTCCTGACCTTCCTTGGTCACCTCTTGTTCTTTTCGATCCCGAAGCTACTCGGTTGCGAGGGCTAGGTTATCATATATTTTATTTTTTGATGTTTTGATATATTGTAATTCAGGAGGGTTTTTAGTGGGTATGGTTGAGTCATTCGGCGAGTCCCATACGCGAGCAGAGTCATGTTGGCTCTCTGTGCGTAACTGCATTTTCCCTACTTGTACAAGATTTTAGGGTTCTAATGATTTCGATGTCGAATAACCGAAAAAAAATCCCCAATTTTAGAAGCTTTGGGCATTAAGTCACTATTCAGGTCACTCCGAATAACTGAAAATTAAAATCACCACCATTAACGTTATATATTCAATTATGAAATATTCAAATTGCATTAAAAAAGTTAGTATACTTAGACTCACCCTAGAGAATGCTTTTACCGTGTATAGAAACTCTAGGCCTTTTAGTTGTCTGGCAGCGACGTATTCGTAGGAACGTCGACAGGTTAATAAACAAAATGAAATGTCAAAAAGTCGCTACGTTTTTTGAACCCTATTTGTATTCTTTTCATTTATAAACACTATACTCAGAATAATCTATATTTCGATAATAATTCGTAGATGTAAAAGAATTTTTGTGTGTTAAATTAAAAACATTTTGATATTTTATTAGTATTATATCTCATAGCTAACATTTTATCCACCCCAGGGGACTTACATCTATTAAGTACGTGTTTGGCGAACACGGGGCCCCGAGCTGAGTCTGGCATTACTTCCACTTACTTGTGCCATGCTCCTTCCTTTCTCTTTCCTGACCTCCCTTGGTCACCTCTTGTTCTTTTCGATCCCGACGCTATTAGGGCTAGGGTATCTTTAATTTTCCTCTTTCCTCTTCTTTTTTTTAAATGTTTTTTAGGAACGTTTTGCGATATGTTGGAATTTGTGTTTTGAGTTGTAATGCAGGAGGGTGTTTAGTGGGTATGGCTGAGTCTTTCGGCGAGTCCCACACGCGGGGAGAGTCATGTTGGCTCTCCCTAGTGCGTAACTGCATTTTCCCTACCTGTACAAGTTTTAAGGGCTCTAATGACCTCGCTGTTGACGAGCCCTAAAGCCCCACAAAAAAAATGTTATATAGGAATTTTTTTCTGAAATTTTTCAATCCGTCTCTGCCTTAGGGCTCTTGGTCAGAATTGGTGGGATGGTCCCTTGCTTGCTTCCGGACAATAATTTGGTTTATTGTCCTCCACGTCGTCGTACGTAGTTTGTACCGCTTTTTTTGACAATAATCTTATTTTTGATTATAAATTGTGTGGAAATTTTCAATGCTTTTAGCGTATTTGTCTTAATGGATGAAGGGGAACAAACACACACGCTCATTCTCTGTTATATATTATAGATTATACGAAGAGGACTTTAATATGATATAAACAAATCGATGCATTTATTTGTTGTGTATTTGGTATCAACCCTGTCTCAGGTATCTAATACCACAGCTAGATAGAGTAGTAGTTTGAGTGTTATTGGATTGACACCAGCACTCTTAGACGTGGATGGTTAATTGTCCCATAAAAATCTATGTCCCTGCGTGAATGAAGCTCCACATCCACTGATGAAACTTAAAATATTTCTGGCTTGGCTAGATTTTATATATGTCAAACACTGACTGAGGTCACGTAAATACATGTTTGGAATGTTGAATTAAGACAAACATGTACGTTTTGTGCTATGTTTCATATTTTCATACATATTAATTGTTAAACAAAAGTAATTAAAAGATAGTAATGACTTAAGGTGCTAAAATATTCGAAAAGCGATAGTGAAACTTCATATTTCACTCGAATATCTGCATGCGTTATATTTAATTTCATTGACTTCCTAAACAACCATTTTAAGTGTTCGAAATATTGTATTTTCGTGACCTCTTTAATACATTTTTTGGCAAAAAAGATTGTTTACCGTAATTGTATCGTGGGGACAGAGCGACTCAAACAGGTAATGTATCTCATATTCTTAATTGAGAACCCATCATTTGGAGTAATCTCATTACGTCGCTTAAGGTTTGAACTTTTTTTTATCGACGCGTTGTTTGGATGTTTCGTACGTCAACTTTCCAACTCCGTTGCACTCTTCCCCTTAATTTTTCCTTTCCTTACATGAGTAGAACTGCTCTCGTTATTCCATTATTTAAAGAAGTTATTTAAAGAAGTTGGATAGTGTCCACCATGCAGGAATTCGACTAGTTACGGGAGCCTACCGCACTAGTCCCATTCCGAGTTTGTGTGCCGAGAGTGGCGAACCATGTCTTTACCTCCGGCGGCAACTCCTCATGCTACGACACTTTTGCCACGTGCTAACTTTACCCGACAATCTGGTGCACAACGCAGTTTATCATCCTTCCTCTTCTTCCACCCGTTTCTACAACAACATACTGAGAGCAACCAAACCTTTCGGATATCGCTCCAAACAAATTTTGGAAACCTTGAATATACGCGCACCAAATGTTTTACACCAAGGTTTTAGTAAGTCTCCTCCTTGGGCTTTGCACAAGCCGAAGATTATTTTCGACCTTCTGCATCATGACAAGAAGAACACTCCAGCTCCGATGTTGAGGGTATACTTTCACCTAATCTTCTACAAACACCGGGTGCATATCCCTGTGTTTACCGACGGGTCGAAGCAGGCTGATGGTGTTGGCTGCTCCGTGGTATTTCCCCGTGAGACCAGTGGCTACCGTCTAGGTGACCTATGCAGCGTTTACACCGCTTAGTGCCAAGCCATATTGAGAGCATTGCGATCAACAAAGTGCTATGGCGGATCTCATTTCCTGATTTGATCTGATTCGCTGAGTGCCCTTTAAGCAATCCAGAATATGTATCCGGCTGATAAGTTGATCCAGAACATCCAGGAAGTGCTTCTCTCACAGCAAGGTGATGGAAAGAACATAATGTTTTGCTGGGTTCCCGGACACGTGGGTATCAGTGGACATGAGGAAGCAGACGTTTCCGCAAAGTCGGCATGCCTGAAGACTCGCGTGGATTTCTCTATGATTCCAAAACGAGATCCCATAAATTCCATCAAGATGAGGATTCTGAGTGAATGGAGCAATGAGTGGTTAGCTGTTGAAAGGAATAAGCTCCGACTTATCAAATCATGTGTTATGTCATGGAGCAGTTCCTGTAGGCCAGCCCGGCGCGACGAGGTCTTGCTGACCCGCCTGCGCATAGGACATTGTCCTCTCACTCATAGGTATCTCTTACTACTTGATGATGAACCCGTTTGTGAGGAGTGTAGCTGTTCTCTGACAGTGCGTCACCTACTAACTGATTGCAGAAGATACTCAAGTATACGGAGACAAATTGGTCTGGCTGCAGATTTACCAACAATTCTCAGAAATGAAACGGTTAATGTTAACAAACTATTAAATTTTATGATTAGATCGGGGCTCCTCCCGCAAGTTCTCGGGAGGGTTTAAAATTTGCATTCCCTTTTCATCTTTACTGTCTTTTTTGTTTTCGTTTGTTTCTGTAATTCGAAAATATAATATTTAAAAATTGTTTTCCTTTTTTGTGATATAATGTATTCGGCAACTGTTTTCTTTTCTTTTCTTTCATCTTTGTATTTGGATATTTCTTGAATTCAGGAGGGTTTTTTAGTGGGTATGGTCGAGATATTCGGCGAGTCCCACACACGGGGAAGAGTCACTACGGCTCTTCTCTATGGTGCGAAACTGCATTTTTCCCTACTTGCATGGGCTCTAATGACCTTCGATGTTGACGAGCCCTAAAGCCCCCAAAAAAAAATGTAGCTGTTTTCTGACAGTGCGTCACCTACTAACTCATTGCAGAAGATACTCAAGTATACGAAGACAAATTGGTCTGTCTGCAGATTTACCGACAATTCTCGGAAATGAAACGGTTAATGTTAATAAACTATTGAATTTTATGAGTAGATCGGGGCATCTACCACAAGTTTTCGGAAGGGTTTAAAATTTGCATTCACTTTTCATCTTTCGTGTCTTGTTTCTTTTCATCCTTTGTTTCTGTATTTAGAAAATATAATATTTAGAAATTGCTTTCTTTTTATTGCGATATTATGTATTGGTATACAGTTTTCTTTTCTTTCATCTTTGTATTTCGATATTTGTTGAATTCAGGAGGGTTTTTAGTGAGTATGGTCGAGATATTCGGCGAGTCCCACTATTGCTCTTCTCTATGGTGCGAAACTGCATTTTTCCCTACTTTCATGGGCTCTAATGACCTTCAATGTTGACGAGCCCTAAAGCCCCACAAAAAAAAAATTCATTACACAAAAATTTCTTTTAATTTGTCTTATGTATGCTAGTAAAATTTACTCACCATGGCTCTAATCTATTATCTCTCTTATTCGCCGTGATCCAAATTTGATGGAGGTGTACTCTTTATTTTTTCTGTATTTTGAATCCAGGACAGGAATGATCAACTTTATATTATGGTCTCTCTAAATTGACTTGCTTATCATTGTGCAAGGTGAATTTTATCAATGTCTTCTCTGTGACATTGCAGGGGTTTATTGTCAATCGAATCTCTTTGGGATTAGATAGAAATATTTAACATTGATCAAGTTTTTGAGATAACAAATATTTTTTTAAAGATCATGTGATTGATCTTTCCGCTTGAAAAACCTAGTTTTATCGCGATCGGAGTAATATATTTCAAAATAAATATTGATATTGTATATGAATGTTCGATTGAATGCAAAAGCTCGAGAATGATAATAACCGTACGAACGTGAAGAAAATTTCAACTTCTTGATATCCTCAAAAGTGTACTAGTACAATATGTGACTGCAATAGTTGATGTATGTGTTTATGTGATACCGACGTCTACGTTTATTATCTGTTTGGTTTTCTGTGTACGTTTGGACATTAACGAGGTTATAAATTTGAGGATAAATTGAGCGCTCAAAGTGATTTCTAGTCACCGTCCTGTACCAGCCGGCCAATATGGGCGAGTGATGGTGCTATTGGTGAATCGTTTTCCCCATTCGCGTCATGTGCACATCGCACGAACAAACAGATGCTGTTGTGATATCTTTGCACATTGTTTTTCTACTTTCTGTCATAATGGATTATTTTGTCATGGTGTTAAAAATTAAAATTAAACGATTTCATACTACTAACATGAATTTTGTAATCAGGAACCTGCCCATCCTATAAAAAATTTAAGAAAGTTGTATTAGTAAATAGGCCCAAATAAATTAAAGTTTAATTGCAAGTACTCATTCCATGGATAAAGATACAAACCATCATTATGGAGTATCAAGTTTATGAACTGGTTTCGTTCTTTCTGATCTGAGTTCTTTCCGATAATGTTCGACGGAAGAATTTAGAGTAGTTTGTGCAAATTATCTGACTTGCGTTAGTTTTCTGTTCTGCTATTAAACTCGTAATTTTCCGATGTGGGACTGATGCGCGCGTGCGTGTAGACATCCTAGTGTGAGCATTAGGAAAACCTCCAAAATGTTTCTATGTTAACCATTTTGTAGTTTGATCTGCGTGTGCATGACACTAAGCAAAATTTGATTACATCGAATGTAGGATTTGTATTAATCGGGTAGAGAACGTTATGCAAAAGAAAATCTAAAACATCAAGTATTAAAATTTGTTTTCGTGGAACTTGAAGAAATTATATATGCGAAGTCTTTCTACAATTACTCGTAAAAGGGCATAATGGATCTATTTCGGTTAAAATTCAATTGATGGAAAAAGTTTTGGTATGTTTCTATTGGAACTGATTTTGGTCTTTTTAATGAGCTAAAACTTGGGGGTAGTTTGCTTCAGATTTACGTTCTTCTCCGTTTGCACTTTTATTGTAGAAATTCCTAATTATATTTCTCGTAAAATTCGAATGATTTTTCTCATGCATATTAGCAATCATCTGCTTGTCTTGTCAAAAAGAAATACGCACGACGAAAACAGTGAAGAAATATTTGGTCGTGTATCAGCGTCATCAAGGTGTAAAATTTGAACATTCGACATTGTTTGGTTCATTGTCTGTATTGAGAATCCTCTATAAAATTAGATTCCTCCCCCTTAACTCTACTTGCTGTGATATAATAATGATAACCACGTATGTTTGGGAGCAATAACATTTAGTACTGGAGTTTTTCTCTTAGAGTTTTAAAATCCTGTTAAGTACAATGGAATATAAAGAAGCCGTTATTATGTTGCGCTCCTGTGAAACAGGCTCAATTTTAGCTGTCCAGGGACGACCAGGTTGTTATATTTAGTTTCTGGGCCTCCGTCCCTTCCCCTCGCGACATCGACTGTTTCCCCCATCCCACCCCGCACCCCCTACCACCTGGCGCCATTCTTTTGTATCTTGATCTAGGGAGGAGTGAAAAGACATATGGAGTACATTTTTATTTTATTTCCTTGAAACAACAAATGCTTTACATTTTCATAACCGGTTTCCCCCCAGTTTTCTATCAATCTTCTCATTTATAGTATATTATTAGTGATAAAAGTTTTGTGAAATTTGAAAGTGTCTTCCCTATGAAATTTGAAAGCGTCTTCTTTTATGAGACGTCCCTGTTCCAAATCTCGCTGTAAAGTTCCGTCACTGCGTATTGTTTTCGCTTTCCTCGTGTGTAACATTTAGAGGTAGTATATTATTTTTTATGTTTGCTCACGACATCTAGCAATTTTTTCTCGAAGTTCGTATGAGATAACCTCAACGGTTTTTTTAGAAAAAGAGAAAAAGACTAAGTAGTTTGTCCGCGAAACAAATAGGAAAATGGACCTGTTTCATCAAATTTCTAGAAACGGAGTCGGAAAGTTGTGAGGGAAACACACCCAAGTTTTTGTAACTGTTGTAGGAATGTTCAATGAAAATTTATGCTATGTGAAAATCAGGTTTTAATTTGTACTTTAATCTGCTCTATGTAGAGAAAATGGCAGGAAAAGTGTCAAAGCAAAGTGTATGAGGTGATTTGTTTCTTTAGTTGTTTATGTTTACCCTTAGACGCAATTGCTAGGAATAAACAGCATTGTTTCAATATTGTGTTAATGGTAATATCACGGTCAATTGTCCTTTATACGGTCAGTTGATATGTTTTATTGTTTTCGGAAAACCCGTGTTATGCGGATTGACATATCTCTCTTAAGAAATTTATTAAAGCGAAGTTCTTTGTTTATTTAATTAAAGGATATCTATAATTTTTTGGATTATTCACTTTTTCTGGAATTGATGACTGGGTTCAAGGTTCAATTTTAATTTTGCGAACTCTTTGGTATTTTGGTTGAATTGCTTAATACCGTATTCTCATTCTGTTCATTCACACAGTACTAAAGTATTACTTGATTTGTCATCACGAATTCTAAAGAAATATCTTGAGAAGTATTTCTCTGTGCTCATGCCAGATTTTGCCTGTGTTTTGATTCGGCGTCAATATGTAGAACTTTCTGAAAATATCTCTTTCTGTGTGCAAAGGAAGCATATTATTATTAATCTTTTTCTGGCCAAACATGAGGAAATATCTATGTATTTTATCGTATTTATGAGGGAAACTAATATTGATATTAATTCGTTTGATGCAATTTAATTTTGTGAAACTCAAAGACCGAATTCGCACAAGGACCCAAATATTGACCCACAACGCGATGAGAGCATTTTGATTTGGTCATTGTCCGAAATGAAATATCCACATCGTGTTGGGGGTAAACTCATTTTCTTAATGACCGGTTTCTTCGTGCAATTTTGAGTCTATTCGGTCTTTCAACTTAAGTAAAATACCCACAACGCGTTTTAGGCAAAACATTTTGTCCAAATCGCGTTGTAGGTATACTGTTTTGGCGCTAAGACCGTACAAGTGGGAATAGTTTATAAGACATTATACTAATGGGACACCTTTATTTGACAGTGATTTACATAGAAATAAGCCTTATTGTTTCAGTCTAAAAACCTAAAATCTTCTGTGGGTCTTAGAAATAATTCTTTGAGACATGAATTTTAGTTGGTACGGTCGAGTCATTCGGCGAGTACTACACATGGAGAGAGTCATTTTTGCTCTCCCTAGTGTGTAACAGCATTTTCCCTACATGTCCAAAAATGTTAGGGCTCTAATGTTCTTGGTGTCGGCGAGCAGTAAAGCCCCAATAATAATAAAATAGAAATGTAAGTTTAAGAAATAGAATTAAAGCTTACTTAAAAATACCAATTAACTATTTCACATGCCCAAAATGTTATTTGTATTTTCTTGTGGTGTATTCTTATGACATGTCTGGAAGCTTCCCACTCCACTCCCCGCCAACGCAGCGCATAGTTTTAAGTTAGTACTAGTTCTGTGCAGTCGTCAGTGTCTTTATTATATGAAGAATGGATGATAATTTTGACATTAAACTAGAACAGTTGTTGAATGAAAAAGACGTTGTTTCCGGTCACACTTTTATGATAAACGCTGCCCTGTTAAGAGAAATAATCGATGTAGTGAAACAGGATAAAGAAGAGAAGTAGAAATCCATTAAATTCTGAAGAATATCTTTGACTGAATCGTTTTGATGAAATACATATTGGTGAGGATGAAATGTTGATTGAGAGAGTAGAAGGTCAATTGACGGACATTACATATTTCTGTCGCTTTGAAGATATTTACAAAGTAATACATACAACTCACTTAACATTTGCCTTACAGAAAAGAAAACAATGGAGGCTGCACTACAAAAGAAATTTTGCAATATCACCAGATAAGTTATTAAAACATATTGATGTTGATAAGTTATTAAAACCTTTGATGTTGACGAGCCCTAAAGCCCCACCAAAAAAAAAAAAACATATTTAGATTTGTGTGAATCTTGTACTTTGAAGACAATGTCAAGAAACAGGGCTAATAGTTGTCATTGGTTATGTCTGCTTTAATTTCTCGATGCCACGTAAGATAAATTACAAGCTGTTAGTAAATTTGATTTTAAACTTTTATCATTGGTAGTAATTATTCCACCATTGGTGGATTTTTCTTATATTGTAAAAAATATTAAGTAATTTCTTTTTCACTTTTATTTTTAGGTAGAGCTAATTCACTTGCAGTCTGACTTCGACGGAGAATATAAGTTTAATCTGAACTGCAAAGATCAGCCCACCAAGTCGAGTGGTTTCTGTTGTTTTTATTGGACATATTTTGCTTATTCGGTTCTTCAAACATTCTGCACAGTGACAATGACTGAAAGTTTTGTTATCAGGTAAATTCTTGACGCCAAAAGCTAAATAATTTACCATTAAAAATGGTGTTAAAGGTTGATAGTTCTTTCATCTTTTACCCTTTTAAGTTATTCTGTTTATTATGCGTACTAACACTAGAAATGTAGTTTTCAGGACATCGAGAATCTCGGAAGCAAAGGAGTGCTATTAAACTTGCCCACGTCATTTGCAGCGTTCGGTATCTAATCAAGATGTTAGCGAGAATCTAGTAGCTTGGATGGCTGACAACAATAAATCTAGTTGGGCAAATAGTTTTCGGATTGTTCAAAACACAAAAAATAATAGCTATCTTTCCGGAATCAATATGACGCCTTACGAAGTTGTTTGTTGCACTATAGAAGAACAGTTGACGTTTGTTTTCGAATAAGAAGTGAAGAGGAACTTTAGCAGAACTATCGTTGATTTCAAGCAGACTGGACCGAGAGGAAAAGAGATATGAAACTGAAGGCAATCATGTGTACAATACTGAACATGCTTAACATTAAGCTGAATGTAATAGAACATTCTGTGCTGTGTCCTGTGTCCAATGAATCATACGATGACGATGAAACATGTTTTCCGCCACGGAAACTGCCAGATACAAGTGCAGAAGTGGACTAAATCACCAAGCGGAGAGAA
This sequence comes from Laupala kohalensis, assembly GCA_002313205.1. NCBI lineage: Eukaryota > Metazoa > Arthropoda > Insecta > Orthoptera > Trigonidiidae > Laupala > Laupala kohalensis. Next base: position 17,513 of record NNCF01126555.1, read on the forward strand.
TGGTAAAACAATTTTTTTAAAACAGCTAACACCTGTATCTGTCGGAGACAACGTAGTAGTACATATTCGTAAAGTTGATTGTGACTCACTTGCTCCACGAAATGTGATGGCTGTACTTATTGGTGAACATTGGTGAAGAACATTACACACTTGGCACCAAGCACGACACGCTGGACAAACAGTTCACCAGAAACCACTTCCAACAAGTTGAAAATAAGTAAATGAAAATTGAGGAGGTGCCTGAAACTTACATGAATGTTAGAAAGGAAGTAATGGTGGCTTCAGAATCGAAACAAAATTTCGTGAAACGTGGCTGCAAGAGACGTTGCGCTGGAAAGTCGTTTAAATGCTTCAAATTAAACTTGAAATGCAATTCAAAATGCCACAGTAGCATGTGCAAATAAGTATTTTAAAGAAACTTTGAATGAAATTTATTCTAATATTGATTGATGCTGTTGAGGAGACTTTCATTTCAAATCTTAAATATACCATCCGTAATTCATATATCTCACAAAACGTTTTTATTATAACTTACAATAGAGTTTAGGATCTTAGATTAAAGAAGGTGATTTTTAGTTATTTCTGTACGTAAACTATTGTCAAATAAATTATTCCCATAATGTCTATAAACTATACGGTTTTTGCTCCAAAACAAGAGAAAGTATTTTTCCCGGAACGCGTCGTGGGTATTTTATATCCGCTCAAAGACTAAATGGATTGAAAATTACACCAACAAACCGGTCATTGAGTAAATGTGTGTACAGACAACTCTTCTAGCTACAAACCCACGACGTATTGCGGGTGAATATTTCGGTCATTGAACAAATTGTGTAAAGTAAAATATATATTGAACAAACTAATGTAGGAAACCATTAGCATGTGATGATACAGCAATTTCTCGTTGGTCTGCTGAAATAAACTAGTACTGGAGCTTTAAATGCTTTTTGTATAAAATTTCGCCGTGTTTGTGGGTAGTACATTACGTTTCTCTATCGATTATGGTTTATGATATGCCATTAATACATTTTTGCCTATCGATAGATTTATAAGTGATTAACCAATACGCGTACGAGATGTTTTTCTTGGATATTATCAAAAGTTTAGAATCTGAGGACGTCTTTTTCATATAAATTTACTCAAAACTGGACCTCTGTGGATTCAGTTTGATTTTGTTTTAGCGCATGACCAATATCGAGCTTGTTTTGCAAATATTCATATTAAAGAGTTCAGAAGGGAATCGACGTAAAACGAATAAAACATCTTTAATATGTATGAATAAATAATAAGCGACCTTTTTTTAGCAAC
>NNCF01126556.1:0-12390 GCA_002313205.1 Laupala kohalensis
TTCAGAACAAAAGACGAACGCGTGACTCGTGAGTTGTTTCCGTGGCCTTGGCTTCTTTTCTTGTCGGGAAACGCGAAAACCGCGCTTCCCATATCGCGAAGAGTCTTAGAAAAGTTCAGTGTCTACGTCTCCGTGGACTTTTTGTGCCACAGGTCTGTTAAAAGATGCATATTCGCTCTTGTAAGCTGCGGGGTTTTGCCGCGAGGATTTCGGCAAAGGAGTTTTTCAAACTCCGTTTTGGAGGTGTCGGGGTGGTGGTCGAGAGGAGGGAGGGGGGAGTGGCTCCCGAGAAAGACGCACGCTCCATAAAAAGAATTCCCGCAGAAAGTTCTTACCCGGTTAGCAGCCAGCGTTTGCTGGGAGGAGCCGGATTCCGTAAAGGACAGATAAGGCGACTGTATTACCAGTTGCGATACATTGGAACCTGTCGCCGTCATATAAGGATAATCCAACTACTCGCTGTTTGACATTTTCATGTCCTCGTAGAGCAGTGCTTACTAACATGTCTGCCTCATTTTCTCTGTCTCACTTCCTGAGCTGGGGTCGGCAAACTGACCAATATTGTATTTTAAAGTGCTTACAGTGAATTGCAAAGTTTTGAAGATGACTTCATTTGTTAGGAATGGTAATTAACATACTATTAGCATTCCTCTAGCTCTTGTGAGAACTGACTAATTTCGACATTTCTGAGAGAGTAGTTCACAAGCCTCTGATCATTTGTGGCGATGGTTTTGATTCCCAGTTTGCTAAACTTTGTTCCCAAAAATGATTCCATTTAGTACATAAGTATTTTTGTTGAATAAATAATTATATCCGGTAAAAACTTGTTTTAACTTTGTTATTTAGCTTGGCTGTGTACAGAAATATTGAGCTTGTCCTTTCTCCAGCAGTAACAAATATTTATTTTTTTAGCCTTTACAAAAAATCGTGGGTACGTTTTTAAGAATGTCCGTAGAGGCGTTCCATTTGAAATAGTTCTAGCTGATTATTTCGGACCCACATTTGCTAAAGTGAACAGAAATATTTCGTATCGGTCTTGTTCGTGTCACTCTCCAGTCGTCTTAGACCTCTGTTTTTCTGGAGCGGAATTCCTATGATATACTAGATGATGAGGAATGACACTTGTAGCTGAGTTAAGAACTAAAATATTTCCAGACTAGTGAGCCGGACTATTTTTTGAACTAAAATTTTATGTCCCAGAAAGGTTATACGTGTCTCCACAAGTGGCTAGCATGTTGTAAGGTGATATTCTAGTTCCGAATAGAAATAAATTAGATTTTAACTCTTTCTCCTGTGCAAATCAGGCGTGATATTACTTTATATTTCGTGAAACATTTCTGTGTTGAGGTAACAAGGAAGTTGGAATCTAAAGAGGCTAATCGGGCAGAAGTTGTAATCCTACGTTAGCTCAACTCCTGAAATGCGATTAGCATTGAAATTGTTCTGATATGAGCATTACGCTGGGAAATTGTTTGTCTGATTATACCATGTTTTGTTGTCGTTTTTTGTAATTTTTAATCGAGAAAGTTTGTTGGAAGCCCAAAAAAATCCCATCAGTTTAGAGTAATTGAATTTTATTTTGGGGTAGTTTGTTTAATCTAAATTCCAGTGTTGTTGGTCTTGAAGTGAGATAAACTTTTCATAGGAGTGCTATGGCGAGACTTCTGTCCTTTTAATATACATGTATGCAGATGTTTGAATCGCTTGATCATTGATGGCGGAAACTTCTAATTTGTTTCACTATTGTTATAATTCGACATTTCTAACGATACAAAATTTGAAAAACAATATTTCTGGTCTCGACGAAGAAGTTTCTGGGTGGTGCTATGAAGTTCTAGCACACTTTCGGTCAATTTTAATTCGAGTGGGAAATTTCCTTCATTTATAAGTACTAAACAATTCCAAATTAAATTAAAAACCTTATAAAAATTGTTTTAAACAGTATGGAATCGTTTGGAAATTACGTCACGCGATCATTGAGGATTTGTACTTCCCTAATCCCACTCTTCCTGTCCCGCGTGTCAAGTTGCACCTTTTTATATTTATTGGGGCTTTAGGGCTCGCCAACAACTAGGTCATTAGAGCTCCCTCACATTATACTGAATCCCTTCATAACGTTACGTCGTAAAACGATCGTTCCCCTCCCATCGTCAACCGCAATTATCGCCCTCCCATCGAAACATGAAAAAACAGTAATTAAAGGAGAAAATATAATCGTTTGTATACTCAAGAGGATTATAAAGGTGGAAGGTGTCTCACGGAGAAAATAGTGCGTAAGGGATTGTAAGACTTTTGTTTTCATTGTAGGAAACTTTTGTCTCAATTGAGGCAATTTTCAACATACCAAATATAACGACACGCTTTCTAAAATACCCCTGGGCCCCCTCATCACGAACCCCTCCTTCCTCGAAGACCGTGTCGTAGTTAATGAATGATCCCTAAAGGAAGAAGTCTTAAGTCTTCCGCCTCGAATGGCACCGTATTCAGTGACGCCAACGATCGAAAGAACCCCGTTTTCCTTTTGTTTAAACCGTGCCGTAAAAGTATGTTTCATTGGATCTGGGATCTCTTGTGTCTTGTCTCCCATGGGATTCTTTCCGAGAGGTGGTATTTGATTTGCGAGGTCCTCCTCCTCCAACGCTGGAGAGACATGAGCTCTCGTGCTTTTTCTCTCCTTTCTTCCTCCTCCTCCTCTGACGACGTCGCAATCTGAACCCGAGGCGTTGGTCCGTCCTTTGTTCTGTGTTATTCGGGACTTACATGGGGTCTTGGGATGCGCGGCGAAGAGCAAGCGGACGCCTTTGAACGACGACGCCACACCACTCGGACGACGACGACGTCACCACTGCCCTCTCGATCCAAACCTCCTCCCTGTGGAGAAAGAAAACCCCAAGCAGCGCTCTTTCATCGAGAAAGGAAATGTCTCGGTCGCATCACAAACTGATTTCGGACGAGTGGGTTTTTCCGGGTTTGGCGATGTTGCAAACTTAACCTGAACTTCCTAATAGTTTAGGGTCCTTCCCACGAGAATGTCCAAGAACTGACCCACGGAAATGGCGGGTCATCCAATGTTACGCACTAAACCAAACACATTCACTTGATAACATAAGAAAGTATTGGGTTGCAAAGATGTCTGTCTGTGGTATTTCCGCTGGACGCTCACCTACAGTTTAGATTACTTTGGAATGATTTACGCTGAAGCAATGCACAACACTCGCAGCCGATGTCTATGAAATTACAACTAACACATTCCTAAATAGCGTGTGTGTCCTTTGTGATATCTGGATAGTCTGCTGAGGGAGAATGTGAGCAGAGGACATTAAGGATCAGCTGAGGGCAATGTTTGCAAGATAGGAATATACTTGCAACTCATGCGTAGGCTGCACCCTCCTTCTCAAGGCAGGAAATGGAAAAAGACTTTCCCTGTACAGAGCGGACGCTCCATCTACGCGTTCTTCGATACTAACCTTTGGATGAGAGGGATAGCGAGGGTACTATTCTAAAGACACTGAATCTCTATCGAATCAAAAATAACAGATATCCTAGTTCACACTTAAATAGAAAGAGATAGATGCACGAAATTTAGCTTATTTTATCTTGCGTTGACCGACAAGGAAATGTTTGTTGTTACGCTGTCAACCGGCCGTACTGTACTAATGAAATGGGAGTACCTGCTTATGACGTTAAGAGCCAAAGGGATACTATTCCTGTATAAAATACTAAAAATATGCTCCGTTGTTCATTGACAATTCTGAGTGACGGGGAAATTCCTAGAGATTGGGCCTAAAAATTATCTTCTTTCGCACTAGATTCTGCCGAGCCGCGGACTACGATAAGGTTAATACATCAAGTCTTCCTTTTTACACCACTAGCGTAAAAACTGTAATTGATGGCTTCTTTGTATAAAATGCATTCACAATCTCGGAAGTTTTGAAATAATAAGTAACTGGAAAATCTTCGTTCTACTTTTCTTCGACTTAAATAATATCTTGTACGTTCTCCAGGAATCGACGTATTCTATGTCGATCCTAAGTATTTTTCGAGAAAAACCCAAGTTTTTCTCGTCGTCACGTTGGTCGTAGATTAACAAATTTCTTCATTTAAAAGATGTCGGTTTCCTCGTTTTAAATTTTCCCAGATCGTGTTTCTCGTTTGTTCCGAGAGACTTCGCTTGGAAGACGCTGTTCATTTCCCCACCCAATGAGGCCCAGGCGAACGCTGGAAAATCGCCCTCTACTTCCTTCTGACGGCGAAAAGTGAGCGACCGAACCGAAAAATAGGTCGTGATTGATATGCGCAACCCCTTGTCTGTAACATTTATATTCATCAAGTTAAGTGCTGCTCTGCAAATGAAGAGTCGACGGGGATCTTCCCGGTGCGTGCGACTCCTGCCGTAACATCATCGCTCGCTCGCTCCCGTCGATAGCAGCGAGGCTTGAGATAGTAAGGATTCTGGCGAGGTCTCGTTGATTGAGATGGAACAGAGTTCTAGCCATTTACCAATCATTGGCGCCGATGTCATTAGGGTTGGAGCCCAAGTAGGGTCTGTGCGTCTCCAATGTATTTTGCTATTATAAAAACTATATACTTATTGGTTGAAAATAAAGAAACAACATTTGTTTTAGAGATTGCTTAATTGCTCTATAAGTGAATTATTAGTATCGTCATATACATAAAATAAAATTACAGTATACATTGTTAGCGGATAACGTAAAATATTGTTTATAGTTATTACGAGAATCACTGGACACGTGCATTTTCACGTTTAACCCCTGCCTCTCCCCCACCTCCGAAAATATGAATATACGTCTATTATTATTAGTCCCCCTGAAATATCTTGTTTAGGTGGCGCCCATGTATCCAATCTGTATGTTGAATTTGGAACTAACGACGGTGGGTTTCTCTCTTTCTAATTACACACTAGCAGTAATCTTTGAAATATTTTCAACTGCCACAAGCGTTATAGTCGCTACTTACGGTACATGTCGTTTTCAAGAGTGATGAATCTAAATATGGAATTTAATTTGTATGAAATTGGGGTAGCATTGTTACGAACTTTTGCGAACATGAAATTCATTTTCAAAAATGAATTCAACTCGCAAAACCTTATCCTAATATAATTTTTTTTCTTCTACATTTTTTAATTGAAGTATTTCTTAAAAAATCAACATACATGAGAAGTCAAATGTGCATGTTTCGTTTTGAAATTTTGATGGGATTATCTTCATCTTCATTTTTGCACACTGGTGATTTTGGTGATAAGAGGGGAGCGCCTTTGCACCGTCGTCCTTATAAGCAGAGTTCTTACCGTGATGTATAGCTGTACACGTATTGTCTCAGTGGTGGCAGCGGACGGCTTGCATCTGCCGCTCGGGTGACCCGCGTTGAAGCGACGTCATTACTTTGCTCTCATTCGAGGAAGATGGTCCACGTGCCGCCTCCGAGTCGCCGTTCTTTGTTCGTGAGTTGAGGAGCGAGGGCTACCGTATTTTATGGCGCATTTGATATATCTTTCGCTCTCAAACGGCGGTTGTTCTCATATCTGAACCATTTGACACGAGACGAAGTCACTATAACCTCTTTGTTCCTTCTCTGTTGACAGCTTGATGACACTAGAGAACTCACTACATGATAATGTGTGCATCAATGCTTCTAGGGAGTTTTGTTTTCCATCCAAATTGTGCAACATTGCTACGGAAGACACGTCATTACGGTTTACGTGTAAAGAAATCGTTACCTGTCCATTATTACTTGTTGAGGTGTATTAGGTATACTCGATGTCACCTAACATTACGGAAAATTATGCAATATGGTTGCCTAAAACGTAATACCAATATCTACAAATTTAAGTAATATCCGAAAAAGATTTATTAGTTAATAATTCAACAAACTAAGATAAAAGGTAATATTCGTTCCACATGCTCGATACAGAAAGGACAGAATAGCGCCATTGGAGCTAGTGAATTTAATTGATGGCCGGTGCTGGCGACAGATTTAAGTTTAAAGGAATACGTAAGTAATGCCAACATAGTGTGAGGTACTCTTATCATGACCCTTATGGGCGATGGGAAGAAAACACGTTGACTACATTGTGTACAAACCATGTAGCAACATCAAGCCATTTATAATAATAATAATAATAATTTACTGCGAATGGGCAGATCTTACCCGGTGGCAGAATATAAGGGAATACAATACAAAAAATACATGTCACAGAGCTGAAATTAAAAATTGTTAAATAAATCATTAAACTATATGATTCAACTAATATTAAAGTATTAAATATAAAAAAACATTTTACCCTGAATCGCCTAAATAATTGATAAAAACTTGTTGCACATTTTATTTCACTGATGACCCTTTCGTGCACTTTGCTTCACATTTCCCTTCCCACCTTTTCTAAATCACTTATTTCCCTCGTATCACTTCACTACCCCTATCACTCCACTAGCTTTCCATCTGCACTAACGCACCCATTCTTCCAGAACTTGCCTAATCCTTTGTCTGCTCCCCTGTTCTTAGAGCGTTTTTGAATTTAAGAGACGTTGCTGAGCCCGATAGTGCTCCCACGACATCCGCAGTCAAATTGTTCCAGTCTAAAAACGCATCTGCTTTCTCGGGGATATACTGGCAATAAGTAAATAAATTAATAATTTATTGTCAAGAGAGCAGTAACAAACTGCCTATGACCACGTTGAGGTGAATTTTCTTTGAGTAAAGTTACATGAATTTGATGATACGCATTCTGATTGAACTTTAAGTGAACAACATCCTTGGGTGAGTATCACGTTCCACAAATGCTCGCTTCTCAACCAGCGTTCTCGCCCGAACGAGAGACTAGCCGCATTAATACACAACCAATCAGTCACAAGTTACGCGTGCTGGGGTTTTAGTGAGCGTATTTTAATTTGTAGGGGTAGAACAGTATTTTGGCGCATCTTGCATGAATTTGCGTTCAGTAGTAAAAGTGGAGTTTTGTCTACAAAATTGCCGTAACATGTTACAGATGTTTGGAAGTACTCGTTAAAATATCTGCGTATTTCGTCCTCACGTATCCTTAAGCTGTGGCACATACAAGACGAGACAATAGAGACAATATGGCTAGCAATACATTGCAGAGTCGCCGAGGTTGAATGTCGTCACGCCGACAGAAGTGCCGGATGGAGCCGTCGTTACTGTATAAGCATGTCGAGCGTCAGTTTTCAGTTTTCGATGGTGACAGGGACGGCTCGTCACGCGCTTAAAAGTGCCACAACTTTTAGTGAGTGTATTTGGTCGTCCGCATGGGTTGGCCGCCGCGTCGCTGAGGAGAAACCGCTCCGAATGAATGCCTCGCTTCTCGCCGTATTGATTAGAGGCCACCTTGATGTAGCTGCGGCGCTGGCGAGGTTTTGCGAGGAGCGGGGAGGAACGGGACGAGGATAGGGCACTTGAGCATGGGAGGAGGGTTGCAAAGGGCGAAAGTGCTTTGTCGCTGACAGGACACCGTGCTGATGCGCTGCTCTGCGTACTGGCTTTGTTGGGAAATATCTCCTCAAAGCCCACTAATTCAGTTTTCTTTGAACTGGGTGTCATCAAATGTAGGGTCTTAATTTTCCGACCTACTGCTATTATTATTATTATTATTTTCACAACTAGTAGTTGGATTCAGGTGAAGTGCGGGGTATACCGAGTAACCTCACCTCAAGCAATTTAACAATTTAAAAATCTTCTGCCTATTCTACATGTGTTAAAGATGGCTGCTTTTTGCAAATGTTAGGAAAATGTTTTTTGTTTTTTTTTAGTTGAAGTCGATTGATCTCAGATGAAGACTGTGAGGGACGATTCCAGTAGTGTTTAGGAATATAGGAATTATTATTAATTCCTTACTCTTCACGAATTACTGGTGGTATAGCCTGTTGGTTGGTAAACCCATTCCAGGTTGCATCCAACTTCCTAAGGAATAGGTCCGAAAGATGTTACTGTTCTCATACTTTACGCAAAATGCACGCAGAACAACGCTCTCTCTTGCACTTGTCAGTCTTTTGAGTTGACAGACAGTATCGCCAAGTTCTTTTTAAAATTTTGAGGAATCGCACCGAAGGCTCCAATTATAATCGGTATGACTTGTGTCCTTTTCATATCACATCCGTCTAACCTCAGTTGCAAAATTCTTTTATTTTAGTTGCTCCTTAGTACCTCCTTCGAAATGAAATTCTGGTCACACAGAATAGCGACGTGCACGATCTGGAACGATTTAGTATCCTAATGTCGGTTTATTTGTCATTGCCATGTGATTTATTATTAATTTTATTATTAATACTTTTATGTCAAGAAATTGTTCTAGTACTATGGTTCTTTAACTTCCTGAAACGGCATTCCTCTGAATTGTTAGAGGAAAAACATTCACAGTGTGTTTTTTAGTAAGTACAGTGTGCGGTACATACTAGACCAACAAATGTGTCCAACTAAACCAGCGATATGTTCCGCCTGCCATTTGTGTGTCGGTTTTCTATTATTTTTCTCTTTCTCATTTCCGTGAGTATTGCAACATTAGCGATTACAAGGATATTCTATTTACTCAGGGCAACCATTTAAAAAGTGAACTGGTGGACTGGTTAGTAATTCACTTCGGATTGTTTTAATAAAGTCAAGTTGCCAAATTGTTTGGAAATCCTGCTTGAGAGTGATGGGAATCTTGTAACTGGGACTGTCAGGTTATCTGCAGAGAAGCAGAGAACTTCGCAGTGACACCTGAACTAGTTATTGCAGCGAATGTGGTGGTTTTGACGCTAGAAAAGCGAGGACAACAGTTCTGCCAGTGACAGCAGTGCTTACAGTTGGACGTGGATGCCTAGTCCACTCCCTTGTGGAATCCCGTCTTGTTTTCCAATTCCCTTACTGTTCCGGACAGCCATCTTCTTTCTACTTCCTAAGCACTCTCACTAATATGTTATTCGTTTAATGGGCTCCCTATCCTTTGCTATTGATAGTGCAGTGCTCATATCGTAAGCATCAATTAACGTTTTTGTTTTGATAACTACTTCAAATTTCCGCCTAATGAAACCAAATTTCCGCGTAAACGTATTCGAGGGGAATAAGGGCTCTAATGGCGTTGGCAAACCCTAAATATCTATTCCCATTAAAAACATGTATTCGAGGCTTTTTTTCGTGTCCGTATTTATTATGTACAAATCTATGTGTATTTTCATTATAACCCGTCTTGCATTATTCACAAGTTGGTTGTTTCATTGGAATACACCATTTTTTACCACGTAGTGGTTATCTATTTAAATGTCGCATATTCTGATAAAAAACAATGTTGTCTAAATTAATTACATTAGCGAAAACACCTTTCGTCGGATTCAGAATAAAATGTGTATTAAATGCACTTTCATTAAAATCATGACAATATAAAACACCATACCATTTTCCCCCCTAATAGATGATTTGAAATAAATCTAGCTTTTTTCTTAATCAGAATCGGACTGCCAATTAGTTGATCGTTTCATTTCAAATATTTTCTCTGGCCATGTTATTAATTAACATCGCTAATTGGCGGTTAACCAAATTTAAACAACATTTTTAACGTTGGTTCGTTAATTATTTTAGCGAAAGGTTGATACCTATATACGCATTATAGCTTTGCGTGTCGTCCATTTTTTCTTTCTCTTTTTAATTCGAGAATAGATGGAATGGTCCTTCCTATGATAACCGAAACATCGGGTTCTGACTACTCGGGGACTGATCTACTTCGAAAAGGTCTCTCTTTCGTTTCGTCTGCTTTTTCTTTATAATTTATTGAGTTTCTTTTACTTATTAAATGTACATCATCTTCTACATTTTTACCTTTTGTTAACTCCATTTCTTCTGTCATTTCTGTTCTTCGGATTTACTAGTTACCTCATCTTTTCTTGCTGACTTTTTCAAAAGTTACGTAACTGGGGTCGCCCGTTGTCGTTATTCGGTCCTAAGAACTTGTTCATTTTCCTCTTCCTAACCGATTCTATTCTTCGTATCCAAATTCTATTCTCTTTAATTCTATATTTGTTTTTACTCACATAGAAAAAGTTCTTAAGTTTTCCAAATTTGCGACGTATCGATGTTGTTGTTTTTGTTGGGGGTTTTTTTAAATTAATTTTTGACCTTTTGTTACCTCGTCCGTACAACATTGTAATACTATATATTTTTTCTTTTTCTTAACTTGGTTGTGTCTCTTACACCGCACATCTGGGCCGCTTCTCAGGCGTTATTTTTCCACTGAGGCCACGGGGAGGCCTGCGCATTAACTACTTTCCTTTAACACCTCTTTTATCGTATTTTCCCAACATCCTTAATTATCAATGTTATCAATTTGTACAATTTGCACCCTCTGAGTCCGAAAATATTATTTTTCAATTATCAATTCGTGTGTAAACATGACTTCATCGCATTAACCTGATGTGTGCGGACTAACATTTGGACAGTTTCTTCAACTAAAGTTCCGTTTCATCTACAAGATAAATCGAAACCAAATTGTGAAAAGTAAATGTCCGCTTCATAATAAAATAAAAAAGTTACATTCAATAAATCTGTTGTGTCCTTTTAATAAATCGACCTAGGTTTCCTCGGAGTTGTAGTGGATTCTCCTTCGGTGGGAATATGTCACTTAATACGTTTCTTATTATAAATCTCGAATATTGACTGCAGCGCAATACATGTACGATTCGTCTTGGAATAATAAATGGATAACAGTGCGTATTTTATTCAAAAATAATTGGATAAGTGTTAAATACGCCTCTTCCTTAGGGCCCTTTCTTGCTTCCGGAGAGTAAATTAGTTCATTGTCCTCCACGTGGTCATACGCAGTTTGTAACTGCTTTTTTGACAATAAAGTTTGTTTACAGCCGTGTGTGTATGAGTAAGAGAGAAACGTCGTGAGAGCTTCCTTCCAAACCCTAATTCCCTCATCCTACTCGCAAGTCTATCCCTCTGTTGGCCACTCACGCTCGGTCGCTGGAACGCGTTTTTTTATATTGTTGTNATGGGAAATGTAGCTTAGTGCTATTGAAGCTTATCTACATGGAGCGATAGGAGGTAGGAGGGTAGAATGGTATTAGTATAGGTGGGCAGGTTAGATGGGTTTACCAACAACTTGGCTCACGTGGAGGGGTTAGTAGAAGTTGTTAGAAATAGTTAGAGTTATTGTTACTAAGAGGAGCTGGATAGAGGAAGGAAGACATCGCATCTATGTGAACTGGGACATTAATGTGAAAAGCTACAAATTTTCTGGCCCCGTCGGGAATCGAACCCGGGATGACTGTGTGATGAGCGACAACACTACCACCTGAGCCACGGGTGGGGCATTAATGTGTGACACGCGCAAAAACTCCCCCACCCGCTCTCTCTTGTTTCCCATGTGACGCTGAATTTCCGGTCGGTGTCCTGAGTGCGTGACGTCAACTGGGACAGTTCATTGAGAACCGGGGTATCAGGTTATGGTCAAGGGCATCCTTGTTAGACGAACTAATATTTATTTCCGGCTGATGAGAAACGTCCACTTTTGACTTTCGTTGTACTAGGATAGAAAAGAATATTGTCCCCGCTGCCAAAGAAAAGAAATGAGATGTAACCAATGAAGCGAAAGCGCAGTGTTGTCATATGCCTGCAACGGGGGGTGGTATGGCGTAGACGGCATGCAGTGGCAGCAACACATAGATTGCTTTAACCCGTGGTTGTGTGCGAAGCGGCTGGTGTGAGCGGGAGCGTGCGATTGAAACATTCTGCTGACACGAGTAAAACGCCCACGCGACAGAATGAGTCGGCAATCTCTTAGCAATGCTGGCAGTGGCTCCTCAACTTTCACGTGGTCCTTAGGCTCCTCCCTCATTTCTATTCTTTGGCTGCGTGGAGAATAGTACTTTTGTCGAATACAGTGGGCGGCAACCTAGTGAACCACGTAAAATTTTAATGACCCCGTAAACATTTCATTTATATTTGTTTGTTTTTCTGCTAACATTTTATGATTTCTTTCAAATCGTAGCTACAGATTTGATGTTAATAAAAAAATTGAAATTATCTATTGAAGGTATATTGATTTATCTCATCTGTATATTTTTTATATTTTCTGTACTCGGTAAAATGTAATCTATCTAATTAAAAATTAAATGCTGTTCGTTGGTAAGCGTATCACGTGAGAATGGTTAGACTGATTTGCCTATTTTTTTTAAAATGTTCCTTATAGTCAGAGAAAGGTTTTTAGGAAAAGAAAAATTGGAAAAGTTGAAAAACTGTTAAGTTTTTTTCTCTGTGGTCATGTCACAGCAAACCAATCGAAACAAAGCATATAAATTTTGGGACAAAATCGCATGGTTCCAAATCGATCGCATTCCATACATATCACACATTTCCAGCATTTCAGCGGTGTTTTGC
>NNCF01126556.1:22177-71447 GCA_002313205.1 Laupala kohalensis
ATTTCAATGTCTGTCAATTTGTTAGAAAGGGATTGGACATTATGATGAAATATAATTATTTTATTTTCGCAAGGAGTTTGTGACTCACGAGTTTGTAATAATAAATCGTGAATATAGTGTAATTTCAATTCTTATGATTTTTAAACACTGTACTCAGAATAATCTATAGTTCGATAATAACTTGTACATGTAAAATAAATTTTTTGTGTTAAATTTCAAACATATTGACATTCTATTAGTATCATAACTCGCAGCTAACTTTTTATTTTATCTAGGAATTTTTGCTAAAATTTTTGAATCCGCCTCTGCCTTAGGGCCCTTGATCGGAATTGATGGGATGGTCCCTTGCTTGCTTCCGGGGAGTAAATTAAATTTAATGTCAAAAAAGCAGTACAAACTGTGTATGACCACGTGGAGGACAATAAACTATTTAAATTTATTATTATGAATAGGATGCCTTCAATTGCTGTTTAAGAAGTCAATCTTTTTTTAATTTTCAGTGGAGAGATCTACGTACCCTCGTAATTCTCTTTATGTGCTCCTCCCAAAATCAAATCTTGGTTCCACCCCTGCCTGTAGTGCATTTCAATTTATTTTATATTTTAATAAAACAAACTATTTTTTATGTGCTACATTTAATAATCTTGTACTTTTCTTTAATTAAAATACTCTACTTTGCATGTGAAAGGTAATTCTGGGGTTGCGTATTTGTGTATTTGCCATCGGGGCCAAGTGTAGATGAGCTATTTGTCTGTATTTGGTGTGTTTCCTCTACTATGACAAATACACAAATACGCGAACCTCTTGTCGGTTTTTAGTCGCACATCAAAGGACTCGAATAAGGCACGTGTTTGTGTGAACCATCAACATTTGGTTTGCCGTGTTTCGTTCAGTAGAGCGCGACTGATCGGAATTCGTTGCTATTCTGGTTGTTTAACCTATATTTGACTTTCCTTATTCTTCAATTTCTTTAATATGGACTGGAAAAATATTTCTTGAGTTATATCAAATATAAGAACATCCCGTCCATCATTTGTATAAAAAAACGTATGTGGCATTATTGAGTTGTTTGCGTATTCGGACCATGTGAGGATGGCGTGTTTGTGATATTTGTGAACTCTTCAAATATTTAGCCAAATACAGGGAATACGCTACACAAATACCGCAACGCCAAGTGGAGTGCTAGCTTTACAAGATGAACAACTGATGATGACAGTATATTTGTGGGAGTGTGCTCTCCTCGGAAGGGCATGAGACTGCAAATGAAACCCTGCGTTGCCTGCGTCGCTCTGTTGGCTCTTCTGCTGGAGGGCTGCAATCGTCGGAGTGAAGAAAGACCCTTCCGCCTGCCTTTGACGCGAAATGAGACCCCGCGACTATTGTGCCTTACAGGTGTCTGCGTCCACGTGATTACGACTCCAAATGCTAGGGAACGTAATTTGAGTAAAAAAGAGAAAAAGATTTGTGTTACAAATCTCTTAAAGTATTGTGGCACTGCGTTTTCTTTACATTCTCATTATTCGTTAAACTCGCGGTATTTTATAAAGATTATTCGGTTTTTTTTTGTTTTTTTTTCGACTTTACTTTATTTGAGGTGCTCCACTTCCAGAATAATAATGCTCACAAAAACTAATATCGTATGACGTAAAAATTAAGACTGCCAATGACCCCTCAACCTGAAAAGATATCGATGGTAAAATTTCCAACCAACGAATGACAATTGTTAAGGAAAAACCAAAAGCCTCTTTTTTTTATTGTAGTATTTGTAAATGGGAAATGTAGCGTGCTATTGAAGCATATCTATCTACATGGGACGATAGGATGAAGCAGGTGGATGGTAGAGACTATTGTTAGAATTTGGGCAGATTATCTGGGTTTACCAACAGCTTGGCCAAGTGGAAATGTTAGTAAGAGTAGTTAGAAATAGTAAGAATTTAGTGAAACAAGGAGTAGTAGGTGATGAATATAAGACGGAGAGTTTGCTTTTCAATCGTCACAGCTATACATGAACTCGGACATGTAAGTGAAAAGCTACCAATTTTTTCTGGCCCGCCGGGAATTTAACCTGGAATTTGTAGGTGACGAGCAAGCACGCTAGTCCCCGAGCCACGAGAGGGGCACCCTCTGTTGGCTCTTCTGCTGGAGGCCTCTATTGCTCTTGTTATGAGAGTGAAAAGTGGTAATGGCGAGAGTTCTCCGCTGCTGAATGGTCATTGGGCGCGTATTACGTGCAGTGTGTCGTTTCGCTGGAGTCTGGAGCAGCATCTGTCATCTCGCTTTCTGCTTGACCTCTGTCCAGTGCTAACGAGGTGAACGAGTGGACTTCAACCACCCTGAGTGTAGAGGAATCGAAATACCCTTACGCTGACTGACTCTCGTGAGAACGAATCCTTGTTTTTTTTTTTTTTTTTTTTTTTCCCTCAATTCCCCTCATTNGCCCTAAAGCCCCACAAAAAAAAATTCAGTGAGTCCCAGTCTCTTTTCCATCGCTAGGGTGTCCTACGATGGAATTATAAGGTTATTATATTTTATAAATATAAAATTCAAAATATAAGAGAAAAAACAATAGGGACAAAAAATTAATACAATAAATAATGACTTGAAAATATTACGAGAAAAGACACATCAGTAATGAAATATTTTTAGTTTAAAGAAACAACTGACGGATACGATAGAAACTGTTTAGAACAACGGAAAGTACAAAAATAATGTGAGCAAACTGACGTGCTTAATAAAGCCCAATGGCGTGGTGTTGGTGTCAATACAAAGTTGATGGATTAGTAGTTTGAGAAAAAAAATTCTTATCTCCAATTTGATTATCTTCATGTATACTTATTATTGCGTTATGTTTTAAAACACACGTACGTTGTTGATTCCTCGGCGGAGTTGGCGATGATAACGTAGAGAGGTGATGGGATGCACTTTTTTGGAGCTATGTACGCAGTCAATTATGTCTGTAAAGTTTTCGTGTGGGTTATATACGATGTTAATGGGGAAACAAGAATAATTTGTACTAAATCACTGTGCTAGTAGTAATTAATATTTGTGTCGTGCTGTCGCTGAGGGCCTGTCATTCTCCCCTCGAGCAGTGTGCACCTACGCCCAAGCGCGCATAATGCATGACAGTGCGTGAAGGGACGATGTTCAAACGGGAAGCGCCGCTGATTTCCATCAGTGCGGGCGACGAAGGCTTGTGTGAGGCGACAACCGCGTCACGGAGAGAGACTGTTGTTTCATGAAGGCTGATGCGATTCGAATTAAAAAGCATTAATAGCTCCTAATGGGTTAGCGAGGTCGCTCAGGGTTCGATTCCCGGCGGGGTCAGAAAAAATTTGTAGCTTTTCACATTAATGTCCCAGTTGATATATCTCTGACTACTGAAAAGCGAACCCCCCCCCTTCTATCCACCTCCTACTGATTCTAGTATCAAGAACTCTATCACTTAACTACTACTATTAATCCCTCCACGTGGGCCAAGTTGTTGGTAAACCCAGTTAACCGACCCACCTACTATACTCAAGTTATCGAGAGTTTGGACACCAAAAAAAACAAAGATGGCGGGTTTGAGCGGTGTTTCAGGGCAGCCACCACCAATATTTTAGAACAAAAACCCCATACTCGTTAAGACTTGGACTGCATGTGATTGTCGTTTTCATATTAAAATCATCGTTTGGTAGCACTTACACATACCTCACGGGTGTACCAACGCTATGGAAACAATCAGACTACCGTAAAATGAATTTCATTGAAAGTAGATTAATAAATTAAGATTTCTTTGATAATTTGCGCAGTGTATTTTATTAATAGGTATATTAATTTTATTACACTACAAAGGATAAAATAGAGTATTTTGAGGACAGGCTGTGCTAGAGGTATTTCGTCAAGTTTGATGGTAGTGAATACAACGTATAAGATGAAAATATCACGAAGTCGAGTAATATACGACATAGGAGGAATCAATTGAGTAGGTTGGCAGTTCTTCCGAATTTTTCATACGGCAACTAGACTATAACAATAGCCATACCACCCACCTCCTATGACTCCATGTGTATCGAAAAATGGTGTTGACTGAAGAAGATTAGTAGGTTTAAAATCAAAAGAAGTAATGAAAAGACGGCGTTCGAAACTGGAGAGTGCGGATTTCGGAGAGATTTATTATTGTTAGTAGATTTGAGAGAAAACATTACTTCGTGTAAGAAGTCTGGTCTTCAATAAATTTGGATAGCGTCTTTCCATGGACAAAACGTAATTTCAAATCTCTTTCTACATGATTTTTGCTCCTCATTGGCAAAAATATTGTGTGATATCATCGGAGCATGTCTCCCTGAATCTAACATAGTAATCCCGTACCGATTGAGTCGTGTCGAACCATGTAATTTTTGGGTACGTTTAGTAAATAAAATTAAAATGTTTCAATTATTTGCTGTGACCACTGAAGAACTCAATTATGTCGTATTCTCTTTTAACGAAGTATCCAGCAGCTGGTCGATGTGTTTCATCTCATGAAGCATTGAAAGCTTCGACAGGGTCCGAGTTACTTGGCAGACGCGGTCAGCCTTGTTTATTAGGGCTTCTTGTTAACAGAATTCCATTACACTCTTCCTATATTTTATTCCTTCGTGCAGGCAAACACTGCGACATGCCCGAGCGCGTCGCTCTTCATCCAATCTGCCTCGAACAAATGAGGAACATAGGGTCTAATGCACAACACATGCCTGGGGCGTTTTGTGCCGCGGAGCGCTGTGTAATAGGGTCGAGCCTACTGATGCAGGATGAAATGGAAAATGAATTTCTTATCGCGTCACCAACAAGTCTGTGACGCAGACTAATGAGAAACTGTCAACGCTGAATGATTTTTGGCGCGCAAATCGTATTTTGCAGCTGTGTCGAAGTATTCCTAGTTCTGAACAGATAACGTCATGACAGATAACTCCGTCAGTGTCGTCGGGATGAAATGCTGAGAAAAAGACATCGTTGGTTTCATGGAACGTCGAACATGTTTTCCAATTAGTTTCACATTAAGTGAAGTATTTCAGTGGTGCCATATTCCTGGAATTGAATATGCCCTAGAATGGTCGTAGGTTTTCGACCTGGAAGAGCCGAGGGGAACATAAAACTTGTTCTGAAACGTCTAAGTCCCGCGATATAGATTTTAGTGAAACTGATTGGTCCTCGATATCAATGCCTCGTACATCCGAAGACACAAACTGAACTCGAATTGTGTGGAGAAAATATAAGTTCCAAAGCTGTGTCTGCTTTAACCTAACCTTACATCGCTTATTATGAATGATTCTTCTTCTTTGCTGCATTTGTTTGCAGGAGGGTTTTTTAGTGGGTATGGTCGAGATATTCGGCGAGTCCCACACACGGGGAAGAGTCACTACGGCTCTTCTCTATGGTGCGAAACTGCATTTTTCCCTACTTGCAAGGGCTCTAATGACCTTTGATGTTGACGAGCCCTAAAGCCCCACCAAAAAAAATGCATTTGTTTCTCTTGGTTTCCTTTTCATTCTAATTCATGATCTATAATTATAATATGTTCCTTTTCTTGATAACTCTATTTGCCTTAAGATCTCCGAGCTCTGTTTCTACCCCAGATTTCTTCTTCGTTCTACCCATCTCCAGTCTCCCTCCATTCGCAGAGCGTCAATAAATTGTGCATCGGTAAGAACAACGGAGTGAGGGTAAACGATGTTGCAAAGATCACAAACATCATGAAGGTCGCCGCCTAAAAGCCTATGTCGAATATTTTGCTTATAATGGAACTTATATCGAAGTTATAATGGAACCGGCATTCATTAATCACTGTCTGAAACTACGGGTTTACCGTGTGATATCTCGTTCGTACGATATTTTTTTTACTCGTAATATTTAACCGGAGGGGTAGTGAGTGATGTAATGTTCAGTGCCCTGGAGACAGCGTTATTACTTTTCTGGTTATTATTTATTTCAAAACTGGCACTCCGCTGAGAGCGTCAATAAATCAAGGAATCACTTCGCCACAAAGAATTATCGTGTACGGCGCGTTACAATAAAACCGGTTTTTATGAGCAGCGTTCCGGCCTGCACGAGGTCCAAGGTCAATCCCCGCTAAGCGTACCCCTACTCCTCCCCGTCCCCCACTCCTCCCCTACCAGCAGCACCACCCATGGCTTTCCTCCCCGATGCAACTCGCGGTCGTTACCCTCTCACCACTGCTCCTCTGCACTATTTGTTTCACTTGTCATAGAGACTTGGGGGCGTCCTTCATTTACGTAACGTAAAAAATTTCTTTATAACACCCTCTCCCCTCTACTACTCACCTGTAACGATACGTCTTACCCCCTTCCCCCAATAAATACGCAACACTACCCGCATCTTCTCCCTCCTTGTTAAGAAAGGTTTTTGTTGCTTTTTTGTACAATTTGGGGAGAAATTTTCATGCACTAACTTCGTTCCTCATTTTGTGTACCCTCAATGACTTGGATTACTGTGACAAACTTTGCGGTTTATAGCGCCCTACACCTTTTAAAATGTATAATAATACAAAGTTATATAATATCAAGGTTAACGCCCCGCTACATCGAGATCCGTACATTTCAACTCACGTACGATTCAACTTTTCTACCTGCGCGCCGGAGGGTCAAATTGTGGTGATGTGGGCGGTAGTTCGCAAGGTTGGACAAGGAAAACGTTTACAGACTACCGTCGCCGTCAACATGTGGCCCTTGTAAAGAAATGTAAGAGTTATTTCACTAAACGTGCAACACCATATTTATATTTCCTTCACCGTAGCAACAGTTGATCTACGAAAATAAATATATTTACAAGTATACGCGGTATATTGCTAATTATCCAATAAAAATATATTTTACAATATTTTTATTTTTATTTAGCAAGAAACCCCCATTCTTCCTTGATTCAAAAAAATTGTAAATCTGAAAATAATTGTTCTAACTTTTAATTTCTGTTTTAGATGTCTTCTGGTTTATATTAACTGTTACTACAGTGAATGAAATATAAATATGGTGTTGCACGTTTAGTGAAATAACTCTTACATTTCTTTGGAAAGGCCACAAGTTGACGGCGACGGTAGTCTGTAAACTTTTTCCTTGTCCAACCCTGCGGACTACCGCCCACATCACCACAGCTTCACCCTCCGCCGCGCAGGTAGAAAAGTTGAATCGTGCGTGAGTAGAAATGTGCGCAACTCTGCTACATCGCCGTGACGCAGTTTAACGGTTTCAGAAACCCCCCTTCCCACTAGAGTATGTCGTAATTTATGAATGACCACCTAGATCACTTGTTTTCTTAATGTCCTAATTTATTCGGAATTTTATGAACTATTCGATCGATTCAAAGTTGTTATGCGTTCGTAATAGTTTCCATAGATAGACGCAATATTTGTGTCCGTTGTAATGTAATTGTTTCACCAATATTTTGAATGAAAGAAAACAAGAAAATGTTTCATCCTATTTTTGACGCTGCGTGCATTGTTTCGGTTGAACCTGGAGAACGTCTCACCAATATAGATTGAATTGGCGTAACCTACTTCCGTTGAAGTCCTCTCATTCCCATTGTTCTCGTTACAGCAATGTTTCTCTACTCCTTCCGAATCATCGTCGCATTGCTGTGCTCTCGAGGGACTATCCTTATCACTAATTAACGATCCGTCCAGCAGCGCCATGTTCGTGCAGCTCTCCTCCGCAATTAAAACGCAAGTTACATCTACGGCGCTGCCCCCCCCCCCCCCCCGGATGCCATTAATTTACAACGCCTGCACAAGACACGTCCCGATGGCTATCCGTCGCAGTCTCCGAAATATTCCCCTCCCTCCCTCGGGTGGAAAACTCGCTCTCGGGGATTAAAGAGCAAGACGGGTGGACGGACGCCCGTTCCTCTCTCTGTCAAGAGAACAGTCTTTCTGCGTTATTAACTCCATTGTAACCGCTCGTACCTTTGATCGCGTTCTTTTGTCGGGAGATCCCGCAGGGTCGCGCGAAGATTTCAAAAGGAACCTTTGTTTGTCTGTTTGTTTGCCTCATCCTTCCCACCTGTTTCCCTTCCCCTCTTAGATGTGCGTGCGTGCGGGAGGGAGGGATGTTGTAGTGCTTTGTTTAAGAAAGGCATACTAGTTCCCCCGCTCCTCTCCTCGAGGTCGTATGTTTTCAATGTACAAAGGGAATACAAAATTCCAGTCGGAGAGAGAATGAGCATTAAAATGATCAAAAAACTTCTAAAAAGCGGAACAATTATGTTTATGTTATCGTATTTGTGTGCAAATTCAATGAACAGGATTAATAACCTTTTACCCTTAAATTGGTGTAGTAGTGTAAAACATGAATACGTGGTACTGAAATGTAATTTTCCTATTTAATTCTACATTCATTTAGTTTTAAACACTTTTTTTTACATTTTGTTTAATTTAATAATCTTTACATATACAAGTACATGATGCCGTAATCTTAATGTTATTATTGCTTATTGCTCTCTTTAAATGCGTTTCGATCTTAAGCAAACTCGTGTAGCATTAATTCTTCCTGGGAATAGTTATGTTGCTTCTTTGTTTCTGCGGTGTGTCTCGAAAGGGGAGTGATATTTGGAGCACAATATTTTGTGGAAACATGTTCAGTTTCCCACTCAGTAAGTTAATCCTTTATATATTTTTATTCTTATGACAGAATTCAGAAGGCGTATCAATGTCGTTGCAAAATAACCGGTATGCCAGTATAACATTTTATTATCTGTTGGTGCAACGATTTAATTGTGAATGTTCTGTCAACTGTTCGATAACGTGCATTGGGAATCTTTCTGTGCTGGTGAAGCATGTACGTTCGGATGGATAAGGGAGGAGTTGAGCTTCCATTACTCTCCGCGGACAACAGATTCCATCTTGGCCGCTGTGGAGAGGAGGCTGGTAATTAGCGACCGTAATTGGCAATAAGTGGCCGGCGCGGTCTTCAACAAATAACGCACGGACGATGGCTACTTCCGGTGACAGCGTGAGCACGTCGTCGACCGGTTCCATTGCAGTGGTGGAAGGCAAGTGCAGGCGTGTAGAGACGGCGGAGTTGGCGGCGGCTGGTGCTGCTACGTGGTGGCTCGTTATGACGACAACCGTCCCCTCTCTCCTTCTCCCGACCCCCGACCCATCGAATGCGCTCTAGCGGCGCGACCCTCACATTCGCCAATTACGCCGCTGCTGTGACTGAGTCGTGGACCCCGCCTGCCAGCCGCCTGCCCCGGACCAGTGAGCGAGCGACACGACGCGCCGCCTGGGCAACAGGGCAATCTGCCACTTCCTAATGGTTCCCTCATAGGATAATTAAATCTTGAGATGCGTTTACGCTGTTCAATGAAGATTATCATTTTCCATGAATCATCGAATCGCGAACTGATACCCATTGTTTTCTTTCGTGAAGTTGTAAAGAGAGTTAGTGACTGGTTCATTAGGATTATATTTACTTGCTTTTCGTATTTTATGTTCCTCGGTATAAATTTAAACTCATATCATTATTATTTCCTTCTCATGTAAATGACGAAAAGATGTAATATAATTGTTATTATTTATTATTATATTTATTGACTGCAATTATACAAAAGACAGGCAGTAACAAAAACAAACCTCTTTTCAATTATTTATACCCACAAACACATAGTTCATGTATTTTATTTTTTTTATGGAAAAAATCTTAATGATAATATTCATCTCCCTTTACCTCTATCCTCACTTGTCATCATGAGCATTACTAGTTTTTTGAGCTGGGAGGAGCAAGATCTTGACCTATTGTGAGGTGAGGTGGGTACATCTCATCTCTGCACTAAAACATGACACAAACCCCTCACAAAATTCCTAAAATCTGTGGAGCTTGCTGAATATTTGTCAAGCAGTGTTAACTACATATTAATTTGACAAAATGTTGTTGTAGTGATAATATATCACTTATACTTTATTTTTCAAATACATATTACAATTAATAAAGTGTTTGCCAGATTTGTAATTGAATTTGTTTACCAGATTTATGATTAATAAGAATGGACGAATGGAAGTATATCTTCCAAATTTCTTGACTTAATTTTTTTTATTTTTTGTTGTTTTTTCAGTAGGGGGTATACCCCTCCTTGCCCTCCCTTGACCGGATCCCTGTTTATCACCTCGCCCCCAATCACAACACTCTTGCAACCCCACATAACCCTGGAGTGCGAACCCTCCAAAAAATAGTAACAATGAAAACCGGTCCTCACAGTCACTACATGTCCCACTCCCTCTCTCTCTCCGTTACATCACATGAGTGAGCCTAAAGCATGTAGCAGTTTGAGGAATAGTCTCTTACTGTTGTATTAATCATCCATATCCTCTGATTGTCTTAACATTGATAACCCAAAAAGTGATATTGAACAATGAAATTTTTCTCTCTTGTTGTATTTTAAAATTCGTGTGAGCAATGTCATTGTTCTAAGATTTATTAACTTGGTCCCTCCTTTTGTTGTATATCTATGATTTATGCTAATTTTTAATTACAAATTTATTTTGTTTCTCAGATTGGGCTGAGGAGGCGGTAGCAAAAGCAGAAATTCTTCGACTTATTTACCAAGGACGTTTCCTGCATAGCAATGTAACATTGGGAGCATTGGGACTACCTTTTGGCAAGACCACAGTAATGCACCTGGTACCAAGAGAAAATCTACCGGAACCCAACTCACAAGGTGTGTATGTGCTGTGAACCATTACGAAGATCTAGTGTAAATTATATAATGTTTGTACTTAATTAATATGCTACATGAAGTGCACTAAAACCTGTCTTTTATTTATTTCATTTATTAGATAGTGTTTCATTTCAAATGTTGACACTATTGACAACTTTTGTTTCTATTTCATATTAGGCTGTTTAAAGTGTTGTTTGACTAATGTTTTAAAGAACAAGTAATTTCAAATTTGATTACAATAATTTTAAACAGTAAGAGATTGTGGATCCTTGATGCTTTTTCTAAAATTAATCTTTTGAAATATCATTTGTGATGTGTTTTACAGCCTCTTTGTTTATCATATAATTGCAGTAAAGTTCATATGAATTATTCACTAGAATAGAATTTACTTGTAGCTGCAAAACACACATTAAATTATCTTGGTATGACTGCTGTTTGAAAAAATCTTGATTTTTCATTGGTACAAGAAATGAGGAAGAGTGATTTATAGTTTAGAATATTCTTTATTGGAAAGGTAGCTGTACATAACTAGTGCCGTGCAATGATATCAATCAACATACGTGCTTATGGTCTGTGGGACTCTATCCACAACACCTCGGGCACAGTTGTGGATTTAAGGGAGGGGACTTTCCGCTCAGTTGGACTCCCCACCAAATAATCGAAAAATAAAATTCTATTCTATTTTATAAAAAATAAAATATGTGTGGTAAATAACACACACCCCTCCCCACCTGTAATAAAATCTTGTATCTACCATTCCTCGTAGATATGATAATCAAAGTTAGTATATTTAAATTAGTAGAAGATAAGTACCTTATTACTTAATAAAAATGACATGTTTTATTCACTTCTTAAAAATTTCATAAATAGACTAATTTAGGCAGTTTTATGAATTAAAAATAAATACTTTTAAGAGTATTTATTATTATGAAGGAATATTTCACTTAAGGGAGTGTTGGGCACAAATATGCTATGCTTGTGTGTTTGTCTTCCTTTTAATTTGGGTACAAATCTGGAACTCAAGGTGTGGTTTATTATTTACCAATTATTTACATAATAAAAACTCTTTCATCTAAAAAAAAAATTTTATTTTTTTAAATATTCTATTCAAGATTTTCCAATTTTATATTATATGAAGGATTATTTAAATCGCCATTTATTATCAGTATTCAAAAGATTGTCAACTTCATATTGTATAGGATCTTCATCTTCTTAACAAATTATTCCATACTCTGTGATCTTGAATCAACATTTTATTGGCAGTGGTATCATGTGTTTTTAGAATACGTCTCTTTTCTACTTTTATATTTACATAAGAGTTAATTTTATGCAAGGTTAAAAGAAAAATAATTTGAGAAACAAATTTAAAGTTGAATACAGCAAGAGATCTAGGCTACACATGAGAGAGTAAGGTTGTTTTTCTTTCAAAATCATTTGAGTTTTGCAATGTGCTCTGCAAAATAGTGAAAATCGTAAATGTTTTCTCATAACTTCCAGCACAAAAATGTGTCAATTCTAAGGATTCCAATATTATTTAAACACAGACACTTATTATAATTTTATTTCAATAGTCAAGAGAGCAATATCAAATAACTTGTGATGAATATTCACAAATCAAAAAATAGACACAAATATAAATTCAACTTTTTTAAGTTTACAGAAATGGTGAAGTTCTAACGCCAAAAATCCACTCCAGAAGGCGTTAAAATGTACAAATTAGCACATCAATTTAAAAAATATATATGGGGGTAGGGGGGCTTCTGATCTCCTTTCATTGGGGAGCATGGAAAATTCAGCGTTCCGGCAGTGTTCAATTCACCATGACACCACTGTTCATTGATAATATTTTAAAATAAGAACCAAAATTATAAATAATCTGAATGCATTTGTGTGCTCTTTTGTTGTAGACCAACGACAGAAAAGCAAGGGTGGCGGGAGCAGCTGCTGTTCTGCGTCATGCTGTATATTGTAATGCACAGGCCACAAGTGTGTGTGTGTGTGATGCCCATATCAGTGCTAGCGTGATAGTGAATCCCGCATGGGCAGGACTGCTGAGCAGGCTGCCAAATATGCCTGGCTGCAAAGTAACACGTGTCGTAACACAATGAGTTCTTGAAGTATTATTGCATTGCCAGCTAGTGTGAAAAATGTTAATAGGGACTGTGGAGGATCCTGTGAGATTTTCATATTGTTGTGATATTCAGGTAGAATAAGATAATAAAAATGAGATAATGAAAGAGACATTCTATTGAGTGTGCCACAAACTTTGACTGGAATATGGTTACTGTGCCACTTAAACGTAGAGCTATGAAAATCATTTCTCGGTTGTTTTAGATTGAATTACTGTGCTATCAATTGAAAGTGTGGAAAACATCTTCCTTTTTTATATAACTGTTTATGCTCATTTGGTAGTTTATATGTATATTGTTTGAAATGTTATATTTCTTCATATACTGCCTTTCTTTAAACTGAACACAATGAAATATATATTTGTTTCTATTTTTTTTCTTTTGTGCAAGACTATTTTGCCAAGGTGTTGTACCAGCTCATTTTATCTGTAAGGTAACATTAACTGCTGTGGATTAATGACTTCTTGACAAGATGTGTTTTGCATGCTATTTATCTGACTGCTTTGACTGCCAAAATGTTATATTTCATCACATAGTATTAATGTGCATACTTCAAATGTGTGGTTGTAGAACCACTGATGTTGGCTGCAAGGTGGTTTCCTTAAGTGTACCTTCAGATGGGTTTTAATGAAGATATATGTGTATCAAACACCCATCCTGTTTTAAAGCTGCATCAATAATGTGTAGACGCTATTTTGAAATGTTCGCTCATTTAAAATATCAAAATTACAACTCAACAAAATATAAGAAAAAAAACATGCTATTGACCCCAAATTAAGAAACTATGAAGTACAATATCAGTTTCGTGACTGAGAGCTTCATTTTAAACTTCTAAAAAATAATCGGCAAAAGTTCTTGTTGAGATGCATTATTTGTTAACCATGATTGTGTATTCATTAAAATATTAGAGATGGTAGAATATTTGATTATTTAATGTTTGTTGTCATAATATTCCCTGGCCTAGTTGATCAGAAAAGGGTACTTGAAAACAAAAACAATTATAAGAATTTGATTACTAAATTAACTGCATTAATTGGACCATAGCACCTCTGTAAATACAAGATGGCTCATAGGGAATATTGATATAATATACTGTAATGTCAATGTCCAAATTTGAAATGCATATATAAAAATCATGGTTGATACAACATGGTGGTAATTAATGTAGTAAATTATAATTTTGTTACATGAATGCACTTTTAAATAAAAGATTCGAATACAGTGTAAAAGAAAAGTATAACTAGTGGCCTACTTCTATAAAAAGAAATTAATTAATCCAGTGTTAAAATGTCCGTCGTAAATAAACTAGAGAAACTGTTAAGTGGCAAGTTGGTACATTATATAATGCAGTTCATAAATATTATATAAAAATATACATATAATACAGATATATTATCAGTTAAAACTATACTTTCTTCTGCATGATATTTCCTCTTATTCCTAATGTCAGGGATTAATGATTTTCTAGAAGTAATGAATTTCTATGTGAAGTTCTGAATTCATTTTATTTGTAGTCGTCATTCATACATGAAGACTCCTTCCAACTGGACAGATTTTTAGTAATAGCTATTTGTGTACCGTTTGATTTACTTTTTCTTGCCAGTCATCTCTAGCTCAATGCATTCTCCTTCATCCAAGTGTATATTTATTGAATCTCAGTTTGTGGATGCATTTTTGTATGCTACGAGGTCAGAATGCCTCCTGTTGCACATGCAGTAAGCTCGATAGCAACGAAGCAGTAAATTAATTTTATCTGATGTCTTTATCATTCTAGTTTCCTTGTAAATATAGTTCTAAAGTATTTGTTTGTTTGTTTTATACCGGTATGTGATTCCTCAGTGAGAGGATTTTATTCTGCAGAGATGGACTAGTATTAGAGAATAAAGTTGAGATCACACGTCATTACCAATTCTTTTCCTCTCCTGAAATGAAATGTTGTCATTATGTTTTACGTCACTCCTGAGAAATCTTTGTACTTTCCTGTTGAGTATATTATATGTCATTTTGTGGCTGAAGGATCAAGGCAAATGGCTCCTATTCCCATGTAAATAAGCTCTCAACGTTTGTCATACATTATGGCCCACACATGGGAAATGTGTGTCAAATTGTGTATTCACTTAAATGGGCTGCATTGTTTTGTGTACGTAGTTGAAGATAATTAGAGAAAAAGAATAAATTTAGTGACATTTTCATTGAATAATATCATGTATAAAATTTGTTGCTTTATTTGAAAATATATACACAGTGACTTAATTCAGTTTTATTTGAAGATAAATTTGAGGAAGAGAACCAATAAATAACTCAAGTTTGTCTTGCTATGTAAGCCTGAACCTTACTGTACTTCCTTTTTGTTTCTCTACTTTCTCTTTCTGCTTTGAAGCAATGCAAGCTTTTACTGCCTCCAAAAGAGAGAGGCACATTTTTAGTTCTTCCATGGATGGCCTGCAAAAGAATATTGCTTTCAATAGTAATATAAATGTTAAGTCCAAATATTGACTATGGTACCCTCATATTGTTCACCTTAACTCGTATCAAACAGAATTAGGTCCAGAAAAAAACCAACTAATTACTTAAGTAAAACACAATTGCAGTAGTTTAGAGAAAGCATCTTAACTTCTTAACTTTTCCAAAGCAGGAGAATGCTGTTTGGATAACATATTGACTAAACTGTGTGAGAGAACCAATTTCATCACCTTTTTGATAATATTAACATATACATAATGGATTTACATATTAATACAATATTTATGTTTCTACCACAGCTTGACTCACCTTGCCACACTATTTCCTTTTTGTCAGAAATATTATCAGGAGACTTTATTCCCATCTTATTTTCATATGTAAAATTCAATTGCTTTTCTGGCTTGAAAACCAGAGTTGTAATATTTAACGTGATTTGTCATGAATTAGTTTCTTTGCTCAATTTGCTAGATTTTGTATATCCTTTCCCATCCCCAAACTATCCAGTTCTCATTCAGAATCTACTTATAAGTATTATTAAGCTTCTTAAAGGAATTGGTAAGAATTGTTGCTAATTGAAACTACTCCCATGCACTACACAAATTGAGTAAAAATTATGCTGAGTGTTCCACGACATAATGCCACAGTGACTTAATGGAAATTGACTAACTCCATGTCCGGTAGCGTACCTAAGCGGGGACATGTGGGGCACTCTGCCTCATCTTGTAAGGGGTCACCAAAATAATATAATAACAAAAGGCTGAACTTAAGCATACTTTAATTTTATTACAACAGTAGAATAGCAAATAGCTGATCACCTTATTAAATACAATTCAAATTCTTTTACCTAATCCTTAACTCGATTTGTAAAAACCTGGATGTGTGGTTGGATCAGGGGGGCCTCCCACCTCAAATTCTAATTATTACATACATCTACTTTTCATGTATATAGTTTAGAAACTAGCAAGTAAGTAGATAAGAAGTTGACTAAAGAAGAAGAAGAAGCAGCAACATGCAACAATTGAGCCTAATAACAAATGATCTGTCCAAAAGAGAATAATGCAAGGTAACATTTCTAGAGAAAGGACTTATTTTTCACATTTACAATCATGATCAACCAAAGTTAAAGTAATCACAAAAATAATACCTAATCTGGCTGCAATTTTACTATGATATTTTGCATACTAGAGACAAATATTTTTTGAAAAATTCTTGGGACTAAGAAAGTAATTAAAAAAGACAAGATTTACCAATGTTTCAATACATGTAATATATGGAAAGCTTGAAAAGGAAGCGGTACTGCTCTCTTCTAGTACAGTGATTGCCAAGTGGTGGTCTTCAGAAAATGTTGGTGGTCCGTATAAAGTTTGGACATAAATTGCAAATTTTTGACCTTCTGTTGAATAAACTATTTAGCTACGGCATATACATTAATTGTTATATTTCTTGGAATCAAATTTTAGAAACGAAATAGTAAAAAAAAAGAACATTTCTCTGATGTAATAGATGTCAGGTGTTGGGCAACATACACATTTTGGACAAATCTCATAAGTTGTAAGTTCACTACTGTCGGTATCATTTGAGCAATATCAAATATGGCAGGTTTGTAAATAAAGGGAGACAAATAGAGAAATAATTTCTGAAATTAGAAAACGTAGCCAACTTCAATTTGTATTGCATTCAAAATTATTACAGTGTAAAAGTGTTGCATGGTCGTGGGTGGAAGTGCTTTTGTACATTGCATCCCTTTTGGCTTCTAAGCAAATTTAATTTTTCTGGCTCTTTAAAAAGAACAAACAAACTTGAAAAAGGGAATAAAATTATTCACAATTTACTGTTGTTTTCAATTAACTAGAAAAATTAATTATGTCCATTTCGATGGCCGTATAAGTAAAGGGTTGTTTTACATTTGTAGGCATGATTTTATTTATTTAGGATTCAAATCATTCAAAATTTATGATCACTTAAACATGTATATTTATGAGTTTTAGAGATATAAGACAAAACAGTTTTTTGTTATAAAAAATTTGAGTAGAAGTAGAAATGTTTTATACAGAATTATTTTGGCCCAATTATTATCTTAACTTCATAAAATATTGAAGACAGAACATTAGGTAATGCACAAAATTGATTCCTTTTCATAAAACAATAAAAGAAATTCTTTCTTCTTTTCTTATGTAGGGCTTTAGGGCTCGTCAATGGCAAGGTCATTAGAGCCCTTAAAAGGAATTCTATAGATTGGAATATTATAATAATAAAAGTGTAGTGATTTGTGAAATAACAAAGGTAACAACAAATTAGAAATATATCGTATAAAAGTACTTGTTTTAACATACAGTTTTGAAAAAACTATTTATGGGGGTAAAAATAAACAAGGAAGGTTTGGGGATGAGGGTCTGCAACTCTCCCCTCTTTCCCACTGCCAAAATGTCTGCTGGCTCCCATGAATAGGTAACAATATTACTGATATGATAATTAACAAAATAATGAGGAGCAAGTACACTTTCAGTTAAAACTTTTTAGCTGCAGCCATGTTCATATGAAATCGTATATTAACTCAAAGATTTTTACGACTGCATTTCTACTCAAGCTGGCTAATGAAAGTAAAATGGACTCAGTTATGAAATTTCCTTTATAATGATAAACTCAGATATACATTTTCAAATTATTCAAAATTAATACCACATGTGAAGGAACTTTTGGTTCCAGAATCAGGGTCCTTTCACAGGAAACTATTGAAAAGAAAGCTCAAAATGGAGAATTTTAAGACCAAGGTCTTAATAAACAATTCCAAATAAATAAGGTGTATCAGAACACAGGCAAGAAAGAAAAAACTCACAAGAATGGGACTTTTACGTAAGTTTTCCATACCACCACAATATTTTCATGGTTTACTACTAACAGTAAAAACGATTTATTCAGAGATTATTTTTTTAATGATTAGCTGATGATAAGCTTTTGCGTACTGTAATGTAATGCCATATTGTTCCACTTGACTGTTCCTTTAATAAATGATCCAATTATATTTTTTTAGAAATAACAATTGTGCTAGGCATGCAATTACTTAAACAGGTACTAATGACCTTTGGACTATTTATATTTCAAAAAGTTTGTTTGATTTTTAAAAAAACTTAATTCAAGAGATTAATGTCTCAGGTTTTGATGGAAAAAATAGGAAGTTAAAACATTTTCACTATCAAATTAATAGCTTAGTGGGATGCCATGGCTCCCTGGCACACCCATGGAAATATTAGTATATGTTGTACTAAAGCTTTTCTTGAGAATGCAGCCTGGGCGCGAATTACCTCTGTGAAAAGGTTAAGCTATGAATTAAATGAGAACAATTGTATCTTTTGAGATGAACTTGTGCAATAGAATCAAAATCAACATGAAACTATTTCTAAGAGTTACACAAAGAAAAACACTCACTTATAAACGAAGTTGAATTATTTAAATTCCTGCCATGCCCCACACAGCCAAACCCTCAACTTTAATGAAGGTGCTGTAGTTAATTTCCATTCAATATTCACATAGGACATAATCAATATATTTGTTTTTCCTTGCTATGACTAATACTTTATATTTTAAAATAAAAAAGATATCAAAACAGGAAAAGAAATATTTTATATAATCATGAAATAATTATTAATAAATAAATTTGTCAAAAATGCAGTACAAACTGCATATGACCACGTGGAGGACAATAAACTAATTTATTAATGGAAAATAATAANGAGGTTCACCGTAATCTAAGAGATTTCTATGTTTGTGAACCGGAAAATAATAACTCTAAAAATTTTCCTTCTATCCAATCTGTAACTGATATATGAATATCCCACCAAGTGAAATAAAATAGAATAAATTGATGTTCTTTACAAATAACACTTCATAAACTAAATAAATAACTCCTGTATAACATTATAATTGTGTACAACCTTATTTTAGTAACAAAAATGTCATTTTTAGTCAATAAAACCCTTCAGTGTGATATTTAACTTTTTTTTGTTCATTAAATACTTCAACCTAATTATTAAAACTTACAAAATCAAATTTTAAAAAGTCAGTACCTTTGATGTTTGCTACAAGGTTTAAAACTTCTTTCTGAACAAGTTTTCTTTAATTTTTTCATAAGCTTGTTTATTTCTTTAACTTCATTTTCATTAAAGATCAAATTTTGATCCTTCATAATTTCTATCACAGGTTCTGGATGGCAATACAGGTTAATATTATGATCAACTGGAAAATCAAGTGATGTCCTTTTATGGAAGGTTTTTGAGTATCCCAAAGATTCACTTCCTGAGATATTGCTGCTGCCAGATTTAATTTTCACAGACCAGAGTACATCTGTCTTTTCACAATTAACCCATCCAAAGACAGTTCGACAAGCCTCTTCTAAACTATAAAAAATTTTGTCTTCTTCCATCACTAGAGCAAAAAGAATGTACTGTGGCATTTAATAGAATAGTTTAAAAATTTATTTTCTTCAGTCTATATAATTGATTGTAGTAAAATTACATTCAACAATAATATACGTTCTTTTTTCATGAATGTCAAATATTTATTTTACAAAAATTCACATAGTTCGTGAATTACCTTCCAAATTGTTCCACACCGCTGAAGCAGGTTTGAAGGGATGATTGGAATTCTTGCATCATTACCATGGCAACACCTACGCACCGGTGTACCAACATCCGAAAGGGAATCTTAGCATGTTGGCCAACAGTTGCATAGAATTGAGGATTCAGGGTTGAGAATTGTGACAAAGTTAGTCAACATCGGTCAACATGCGCTTCGGGGAATGTCGAAGTTTACAGCTACAGTTGATAGTTTGAGAACAATAATTAGTTTATTATTCCTGTGTGGTGAATCGCCCTTGATCAAATGACTTTGGTTGCTGCACCATGGCGTGAAGTGTTCCTGCATTTTTCATGGCCTTTTCACGGGATACATTTGCGTCTTTGCCTCTAGAGCAGGCTGAGTATTTTTTGAAGAAATGTAAATATAATAAACTTATTAATCCGTACCGAATGTATGAAGATATTTCTTGAGAAATTTTTGCCATGCTTACTTCAATTATTTAAAATAATCTAGAGAAGTAATTACTTATGTCATTTGTGAATAGTAGGAGCTATCCAAAATGTCAACAGGGCCAGGTGTTCCGAAAAGCGAAGAAACTATCTTAAATAACCAAAATCCTGTAGATATTTTATGTGTACGTAGTGTAGCTTACTCAAAAAATAATTAATTATCCATGAGACTTACTGTAAATTGATCCATAAACCATTTAGTATATGTTACCACCTCCTTTCAGGAAAAAGTTAAGTCGTTGTATTTATACAGAGATCATTATTTTGAGAAGCATTCTCTTGAAAGTGCCAAACACAAACAATCTGATGTGGAGAATGAATTGAAAAATGCATTAAATGTTTTTGATGATTTGAAGGGTAAATAGCATTATATTACAGAATTTGGTTCTTTTGTGTCCTTGTTGTACTTCTGTTCACCAAACTTGTTTATTTTGATTAAAGAATCAGGTTGCAAAGCAAATAGAGCAATGTATTATTACCTTAAGGGTAGAGCCCTTAATGTGACTCCTTCTTACAATATTCAAGCTGAAGAAGTACTCTCGAAAGCTGTCAAGCTTGATCCGAAACTTGTTGAAGCATGGAATGAGCTTGGTGAATGTTATTGGAAGAAAGATGATATTGAAGGAGCAAGAAACTGTTTTTCTGGAGCCTTGAAACATGTATGTCTATGTCCATTCCTTGAGGTTTTGTTTCTAATACTACTTTTGAAATACTGTATAATATGTCTTCATATATAATACTATGGTTTACACATTCTTGTCTAGCATGGGGGGTATTCAGATTTATCTTATTTTATTGTTTTATCTTGCAGCAAAAAAATAAAATTTCTCTGAGAAATTTATCGATGGTTTTGAGGCAGATAAAAGCAAAATCATACAAGGAGCACGTAAGCAATATCGAAGAAGGTGTAGGTTGTGCAAAAGAAGCAGTTCAATTAGATACCAATGATGGCATCTCCTGGGCTGTACTTGGAAATGCATATCTCTCCTCTTTCTTTTCTGTGGCACAGAATCCTAAAATTTTGAAACTGTGTATGTCTGCTTATTCTCAAGCAGTAAGTAATCGTAAGAGGTTTTGTCATTGTTTATTACCACAACCTTTTTAATGAAACTCAATATTCAAATGAACAAGTAAATCTCACTTAAGATTGATACTTTTTTAAATTTAGGATAAAGATCCTGTTGCTCAATGTAATCCTGATTTACACTACAACAAAGCAATTGTGAGTACTTAATTTTATATTCAAATTTACTATATGTTTCTTTATTAAAACATACCAGTTTTTGATACATTTCAAACTAAATTATTTTAAGATCTTTATTTAATGAGAATTTTGTTGTATTTTTTAAATTATGTTTAATAATTCTGCTTTTAACATGTTATCTGTGTATGCTTCTTTCTCTTGATTGTTGATTCTTCACACAACATGAATATTTTTTATTAATGTTCTCTTTATGACAGTTAGTGTCAATGGTAGAAATGAGAAAAAGTGAATTGAACAAAACAATATGCGGTAAAATTTATGTAAATTTGCTCTGTACTAGTGCATGANGACAGTTAGTGTCAATGGTAGAAATGAGAAAAAATGAATTGAACAAAACAATATGCGGTAAAATTTATGTAAATTTGCTCTGTACTAGTGCATGATTTAAAACGTTTCAAGAAATCCTTGTTGACTTTTGAAACTGTGTTCAACCACAACTTATTTTTTATTTAAATTCACTTTCTTAGTAGGTTTTGAGGCAGTTAAATACAGCGCTTCCATGAGCCAACTAATTTATTTTAAATTTATTTGTTTTTCATGTTGTTGTTGTTTTTTTTCAGAATACTTGATACTCAATACTAAGACCTGTCAACTTTTCTCTCTCGATATCTGTACATTATAACTCAATATTATGTCTTGTGAGTTCTACCTTGACATGTGCTTTCCAGCCCAACATGGCAAACAAATTATGTCATTGATTCATTGTATTGTGATGAAACTCAAAAAAAAAGTCACAAACTACCTTTCTCTTCCCAAAAGACAAAACAACTTGACTTGGGTCAAATATTGTTTACATATTGTACCAAACTTGCAAAAAGGTCGATTTTCCTATCAAGTGTAATTAATAACCTTTCACATAATAATAATGAAAAAGTCCCTTTATTAGAGCAGTAGTTTTAATCATTATCTTAAACTGAAAATATGGTATTTCCACCCATTTCTTAAATCCATTATTGTTAAATACATTATCTGACATTTGTTGAACTCCACCTAATACTTATTGTAAACTTTTAACGGAACACAATGTTTCAACCTTGTTTGAGGCATTCAAACAAATATTGAGCATAGCAACATAACAACAGAATAAGAAATAATGTTAACATAACAATAAAACATGAAAAATGTAAATGTGTTTACAAAAAAGCAGATACCATACACATCAGTTATAAAATAGTGTCATGAACATTCAATGATTTTTCCATGTGTGTACTTATATATAAACTCCCATTAGTGTTTTTAATAAATATAATTTATGATAGAATGTATTTTTCTTTGTCTAATAGTGTAATGTATTATCTCAAGCCATCAAGTGATTATTATCTATATAGTGGGATGTTACTACATTTAAATTTCCTTGGTAGTCTTGTATTTTTGTTTTCAAACCTAATTTTGTTTGATCTTTACAGCTAGCATCTTTGCTCTGAGATTTTTATACTATGTGATTCTCTTTCATAGGAACTTTCATATCATTTCCTTTATCAAATTATTCTTTTTATATTTAAATGTTGATAATAATTTCAAATTTATGAAATTTAATAACTTGTTTAGTAATAGTGTTATAAACTTGTTATATGGAAATACTGCATAAATTGTTTCATTTCTTTGAGGTTGCTATCCTTTTTTTTTTATAAGGTAAAATAGTCATTAATTGTCATTAACCAACATTGTAAGATAAAATTGTATTGCCTTTAAATATTCATGAAAGTTATTTATAAATTAACAAGAGAAAAGGATACTTATGTTCAATATCATTATTTTATGTAGAAGGACACCAACATTTTAATGTGAAGAGATTAAGATTTTTATAATTGTTATTTTCTGTGTGATTATTTGTTAAATCCTTGAGGTGGACTATAAATTTAATTGCTGGCATTGAAAAAACACCTCAGTATAGTACATCAGTTAATTTTTAAAAGTTAAAAAATCCCAGACTTTGTACTTTGCAATGTGCATCCTGTCCTTGTTTTTTCTCCGGGCAGTGGTGGATTTTCCATGGACAGGAATGTCATTTAGTACTTTTGTTATTATTAATCTCTAATTATTATTATTTATATTTTATGGATTTCATTGGACACTTTAGTCAGTTTAATGAAAGGATTCTTTAGTTTCCTGTTAGCCCAGTAATTATTCATTCTCTTAGATCTTAACTTTCTTTCTTGGTCTGAAACCACCCTTCCCATTGTCTGTTTGTTGATCTTGGTTTCTAGTCTTGTTCTTTTTTTCCTTCTTTAAGGCCTTTGATTGTCTGTTTTGTTCTTTAAATCCTCTATTGTAATGTGTATTTCCCTCATATCCTCCTTGATTTCCATAATCCATCTAATACTGCTCTTGCTGTTCCATAATTTTTCTATTATTCTCTTGATGATTCTGTCTTCTGGTGTTCTGATTAGATGTCCAATGAATGAAATGCATTTTTTCGTGAGCTTATTACTGGCTCCGTTTCCCTGTAGACTGTTTCGTTGAAAGCTAGTCTCCAGTGCCCATTTACTTGATTTTTTCTCTAATTTTTCATCTAAAAATCTCTAATTTTTTATGTTTATTTTGATATAATAAATGGATAACAGTACATCTCCATCTAATTATTTATTTTATGAGTATTAAATCCACCACTGCCTGTGGACCCTTAATCGGAATTGATGGGACGGTCCCTTGCTTGTTTCCAGAGAGTAACTTAGTTTTTTGCCCCCCATGTGATCATATACAGTTTGCGACTGCTTTTTTGAAAATAAAGTTTATTTATTTATTCAATGATATTTTCCAGGCTTTTAAGTATGAAGAAGAATATGAATTATCTCTTTCATCTTTTAAGAAAGCAATATCTTTTGATCCCACGTGGGAAATACCTCAACAAAAACAAGCAGAACTGCTGAAGTATTTGGATCACGTCCAGGATTTAATCCAACATAAGGGGAAAGTGAAAACAAAGAAATTAGTCCAAATGATCCAGGTGAGTCGATGAAGTTCTTCTTAATATGTGCCTGTGTCATATTTGTGATTTTCTGTTTAGCTTTAAAGGATGATCATGATTACAATTATAATAATATTATAAATAAAATAATATATTATAATGTATAGAAAATAATATTAAAATAATAAGTAATGCAGTGGAGCCTCCTTAACTCGAACTTCAAGGGAAAGGTTATAAGTTTAGAGTTAACAAGTTTTCGAGTTATAGAAGACTTTGAGATAAGGTTTTTAACATTCTCAATTTCGACTTAAAGAGGCATATATTATTCAAGTTATAGAGTCATGAGAGAGTGAAAATTTGACTTATACAGATTTATTTTACGGTAAAGGAACAACTTGAAAATATGCACATATTAAATGAAATCTGGAATATTCTTTTGAGTCAAAGGATTAACACAGTTGACAATTCAATTGTATTTTCAGTTGTAAACAAGGCACTAAATACATTTTCCTCGACATCACTACATCTTTCAGTGAAAGTAAGAAANAAAGAGGCATATGTTATTCAAGTTATAGAGTCATGAGAGAGTGAAAATTTGACTTATACAGATTTATTTTATGGTAAAGGAACAACTTGAAAATATGCACATATTAAATGAAATCTGGAATATTCTTTTGAGTCAAAGGATTAACACAATTGACAATTCAATTGTATTTTCAGTTGTAAACAAGGCACTAAATACATTTTCCTCGACATCACTACATCTTTCAGTGAAAGTAAGAAATCATTTCTTGGAATTGGTTATTGATGACAAGAAAACTATTGCTTGGAGTTAAAGAGTCTTGCAAAAATAATTTCGATTCACAGAGCTGCAAATTTTTCATATGGCTTTTTCATGTTATAGAGGCCGCTAGATTTGTTGCTTGAGTTAAAGAGCGTGATATCTATGGATAGCACATCACGGGGAAATCATATTCAGTTTGAATTATAATGTCTAAATAATTCAAGTTGTAGGGTTTTTTGTACTTCAGTGGAAGGGAATGGCTAATTTCTTTGTCTTGGAGAGGATTTCGAGTTAAAGAGGCTCCACCATATGTACAAAAATAAATGATGTAAAATTAAATGAAGTGTCCACTAAATTGAGTTAAATGTATATTAAGTCTGTTATAATCTACTTTCATTGATATGTAATTAATCAATAGTACTACAAAATGTAAATTGAAAAATATAGCTCCAGTTTTAGAAATAAGAAAGAAACAATATTGAAAATTTTAAATCTCTTTAAAAGAACCAATTTCTGTCAAAAGTTCTTGTAATTGGCCAATGGTGTAGGAATTGATGTTCTTTCAATTGTTGCAAACCCCTAGAGGCCAAGATATTGAGAAAATTATAAATAAAACATTTTTGACTCTAATGACTTTGGGCAGGTGGGGGGTTTATTCCTATTTATTTAGAGGTTCAATCCAAGAGGCCTGCTCTTCCACCTGCCTATGGTTTGGGTGAGGGAATTGGGAAGGAGAGATGTTGAGTTCCCGGAGAACTTGTGGTACTGAACTGACATTTATCTGGAGTAAGCGAGGGGAAACCCCAGGTGAACACCCACGATACTCTACTTCTCAGCGGAATCATGGAAGTGAAGATTTTACCACTAGAACACCTCTGTCAATTTGACTTTTGAGATTGAATTTCTTTTTGGGGTGGGGATTAAAATTTCCAACCAGAAAGTGTCGGCGAGGAAGTAAATCTTATAAAAATATAATCTTTCAACAATTTAGTGATATGTTGTGTGACACGATATATGTGTTAACTATGTAAAGTGTAACTTGAGAAAATAGAAACCAGAGTCAGGCAAATACAAGAAGACAGAAAGGACAGAAGTGACAACCTCATGTTCAAGAGTTTAGTGGGTTCTCTTGTCACACCGAAGTATTTTCTCTGAAGGAAAGATGATAGTACTCTGAAATAAGACTTATCAAAACACGCTTAATCTTTGAATTTCTTAAAAATTGATTCAGTCATTCTCAAGAGAAAATAATATGCGTGTGCAACAAATCTTATACTTGAGAAAAAATTTTATAAAAGAAAAAAACAGTAAGATATACGGTGCCAGACCCCCCTTGGGACCCAGGCCCCAGGGATACAGCACCGACCGCCCCTCCCCCTTGTCAGGCCTGGATGTCTAGTTTAGTTGAAGGGTGAGGAACCTTCCTTGAAATATGTTCTGTGAAATCTACCTCAAAAAGAAGTTTTCAAGAATAAGAAATGTAATACCAAATGAAATTTTCCACTGCATTTAGTAGTTTTATGTATTAAGAAAATTTTCTTTAGATCATAAGACTAATCCATTTTTTGGACACTCTAATACGTCAAAAATTAAACGTGACCAGACCTTTGATTGGTTGAAACATTCATGAACAGGGAAGCTCTATTCTTTAAGAGGATGATCTATTGGTGTGAATCAGAGTTATAATTACTAGTAGCTTGCATTTATGGGTGTATTTTAAGTTTGTATTGAGAGAAAAATATTTTTAGGAAAGAAACACATAAACGCATTAAAGTAGATGTTTTTAATCCATGAAATATCTACACTTGTAATAGTAAAATTCGTGTGTTTACTATTACAAGATTGTCTGTCTACAAAATGAATTGGTTCAATGAAGTAATATGTTAGAGTTATATAAATGAATACATAAAAAAAAATATATACATAATTGTCAAAAAATCTATTGCAAAATGCGTATGACCATGTGGGGGCAATAAGCCAAGATACTCTCTGGAACAAGCAAGAGACCATCCCATCAATTTCAGTCAAGAACTCAAGGCCAGTGGCAGATTTAATATGTACAAAAGAAGTTATTTAACAAATACATGCTGTTATCTATATGTTTCACATCCTGTTCATTCTTGTTCTCACATGAACTACTTAATATCTTTGGATCAATTCTTTAGCTTTGTCTGTTTGTAAACCATTATTTGTTCTTTGATGCTTTTTTTAATTTTTTGTATCTCACAGTCTTTGGATTCAAAACTGCTTGGTCCTTATGGAGGAGGAAGCTACACTGGCCCGAAGGGAAATTCAGTAAAACTTGAGTACATACCTTTTCGTAGTTTGCAGTGTGGACAAAATGGAGAAAAGGTTGTGCTTGGGAAAGTTGTGTGTAGCTTACAGGATGAAGATAATGTTCCATTGTAAGTTACAAAATAATAGAGTAACTAGGATTTATTCTCAATTTGTTTTATTTAATTCACCTAGTTCCCAACTGCATTTTTACTAAAAACTTGGCTATGAAACATTTTGAGTAAGTTTATCGTGTTTTTTGTTTTAGCACTTTTTGTATAGTCGATAAAGATGAAAAATGCATTGCTGTGACTGTTTACAATTTGGCTCGGGGTAAAGGTGTTATAATTGGTGACTCAGTAGCAATACCTGAACCGTTTGTTTCTCATGTGAGATTAAAATATGAAGATGTGGTAGGTATCATTATGAATGTTATATTCCGTGTATAGTTAAAAAATTTTGCAGAATTGAATTGCTTTTCAGGAATACTCATTTGAATCAATACGGATCGATAGTCCTATCGTAATGGTTGTCAACGGTAAAAAACTTGGAATGGATCAACAAGTTGGTGCTCAGTTGTATTCTTTCAAGAAGATAGATTGAAAGACATTAATTACTACAAAATGTGATATAAACATTCCGCAGACTAGTGCTTTGTTTAATATAAGTAGAGCTTTTGTAATACCATTAAAGAAAATACTGCCAAATGGAATGCCATTAACTTATTACAGAGTGCTGTATATTTAACATGGAGTGAGATTATTCAAGTTCTTGTGAGAATAATAATTGCAACTCACAAGTCCATTTCATCATATCATTCATCAAATAACAGGATAATAACTTTGTTAATGCTATAGGAAGTCTAAACATCGGCATGGGCTATTTATGTATTTCAGAACTCCCTAAACTTGTATGGGTAGCTGAATGTTGCTTTTGTTATTTTAAAATGGACTAATTTCAGTATTATTTAACAGAATAACACAGAAGGAGAATAGAAACTAGCGTCTTAAAAATTTTGCACATAGGTGCATGAATATTCCAGTGAATTATCTTAACTATTTCATTTAATTTGTTAGCTGAGGAATGATAGGTGCCTACAATAATCTTTTGAAGTGATGTATGACATATCCTGTTATCTGGGGAAAGTAGACATAACATTACGAAAGTACAATTTTGAGATCATGCTTTTGGAATGACTTCCACACCTTTTTCATAGTAAAATTTTTTGTAACTATAAAGAGATAGAAGAGAGCTTCTTTAATATTTGATTTGGATCTTCGATATTTTACTAGACATACAAAATTACCTAACTTGTTATGATAACAATAATGAAAATTTCAAAGTTTCATTGAACTCGGGGAGAGTTAAAAACTTTTTTTTTTTTTAATTTCTTCCATTTCTGCCCTCTCTTAAACAGGCTGTGGAATTGGATGGCCGATCCATCTTTGTGTTACATTTTGTTTACAGTAAGTAAAGCTGACTAAGGCCAAAAATGTTCAAATGTGTTTACTGCTATGAGAAGACAAGCTCTTTCCAAATCAGTGGAACAATATCTATTTCTTGTGGTCCTGTTATGTTCATTGGCTAATTTGAATGATATTTGAATTAAGGATTTAGTCTTTAAAGTAAACACCTTTTTATAGAAGTTATTTATAGATTGGATATCTGAAAAGTGTGTGATTATTTGATCATTGCTTCATCATGTCATACTGCTACCTTGGTTTTATTTTAGACTTTGTTTAAAATTGAAACTATGGATGAAACATTGTTAAACTTTTTTTAAATGATATTTATAAATTTTAATTGCTATTTTGTACTAAGCATGTGTTTTATTATGATATCCTTTTTTTCCTTCACTTCTCTTCAAGTTGTATTGAATTCATTTCACAATAATTACTATTTTGGGGTTATTGTTGGTCTTACTTACCATACAGTGCTCAAGTATTAGTCCTATTTATTATCATGAAAGGGAGTGTTTTGGAAAAGCAAGATGTGGTGTTCTGGCGTGACTTAAGTTGACAGTATATGAGGCAAGGTCCTGCTGTTAGATTCTTTTGGAATGCATTAAATTGAAATTGTGTCCCTTTACTTTGAAAAAGATGTTGAGCCAGTCTGTTCCTCTAGTCATCAAATAACTCATATTTCAAAGTGGAGATGAAAAGTTTTGGCTTCGAAAGGTTTTTGTGTGTGCACAGGTAAAAAATTGTGTGTTACCTAGAAAAGCAAGTATGGATTTCATTTGTCTGATTTACATTATCTTCAAATTACTTGCTCATATGTTCCAAATAGGAAAGGACTAACATTTTGGATGTGTATTGATTTATGTGTGTTAATTGAATGTTCATAGTTTCAAAATTTTGTATGTGATAGGAAGTGTGAAAATTTCTTAATTCTGTTTTAATTACAGTAAAATGGAAATGCTTGGAAATGCTTCTCTTTTGGACTGTCAATTGTCTGCTCTGGGAAGAGTATTAACAATTTGTTAACTAATAATTTATTATCCAAAACAAGGAATGAATTTTAAATTTCATTCTGAATTATTGTAATAATTTGATGGTCACTTATTTTTTCAACATCAGCTTCTGCCTACTGCTGATCTGACACTCCATTGTGAGTTCACAAAGTAATTTGCATCATTTTATTCTGCACATTTTTCTCAACTATTTATTTTGGTGGGAAATTCATTTTGAGGCACCTGTAGTTTACTGTAGTACCTCTGTTATAATAGAGACAAAACAATGAAACTATTTGTAGTGGGTGTTTCTAAAAAATTTCATTTCGAATGGTCATTTTTTTCTGCTGTAAAATTGAATTGGTGGATCTTTACTCTTAGGTGTATGGTGTGATGAAGAGCTAAATAAATATTTAATATTCCCTAATTGGGACACACATATTTTTAATAATCAGTTATGTTCAGAAGATAACACAGAAGATGATATCATTGTATCTGTATCTTTATTTTAGTCTAAAAGTGTTATGAAGAAGGGAATTAACAAATACAGCCATTTCATAAATTTCTATATTTTATT
The DNA here is from genome assembly GCA_002313205.1 of Laupala kohalensis. Classification (NCBI taxonomy): domain Eukaryota; kingdom Metazoa; phylum Arthropoda; class Insecta; order Orthoptera; family Trigonidiidae; genus Laupala; species Laupala kohalensis. Next base: position 52,799 of record NNCF01126556.1, read on the forward strand.
TGCACAGCAAATACAATGCATATTTAAAATGGATTATTTTTTCCATTTTTACATTGGTTATTAAATGAATGGAAAGTATTTACTGTGGTGTATTATAGGAACAACACGCAATTTGGTTTTCTAATTGTAGATCACTTGTTCTCAGTATCTCACAATCTTTTTTCCATTTAAGGCACATTACTTAACCCTCCTATCTTCAGAGGAATGCACAAATTATATCACAGGTAATCTATCTATTAAGGTGCATTTTCTCTGTATTCTAACTCAAAAATATAAATATTTTTAATGTCTGGAGGTAGTCCCTGCTCTTACTTGTGAATCTTAATTCATCGTAACATGTTGGAAATAGTATCAAAACTTGCAAAAATTTATGTTTGAATATATTAATTGTATCTAATGTCAGCCACTTATCTTGGTTATATACTCAGGATAAGTGGGATATATTATGATCTCTTCTGCACCAATGCATTACATTCAAACATAGCTGAAGCAGATTTACAACCCTGCTTTGTTTGTACTTATTTTTACTTGCCTCTGCAACTCAAGATTGCTGCAGACCTTCCCTAGCTTGAAGATGTGGACTGTTCAAATGACTAACAAAATCTGATGTTTTCGCCAATGAACAGCAGTCTTCTATGCTGCAAGATGTGAAGTACAAAGACATAATGTCTGCTCCTTCTGATCTATTGACCTAGTGCTGTGTGGACAGCCCATATCTTCAAAACAGGTCACTGAAACCTTCATTCACCACTTATCTTGCTGGAAGTATTTCTCACTTTTTCCCTGTATTCTACAGCATTCTGAATGTATTTCTTGTTACTGGGAAAACATTTGATACTTTTGCGCACATATCATGTCCCAGATCCGTCATCATTTTATCTGTCCCCCGATCACATATTGACTTCCCAGAGTTTCAGATAATTATCCACAACTTCTTGGAACCATTGTCGCTTTGCTGGATCTTTAAACGCTGGTACTAAAGTGCGGAGATCCAACTGCAAGAGCGCTTCATTACCCAGCAGTCCATCAAGAACACGCAGTAATTTGGCATTGCCATTTAATTTGAGAAGGTTATTATAAGCAAAAAAATAATAATGCACTCTGAGTTCATGAGCTGCCCAAGCTTCAACTGTTGCATTGCCACTTGCTGCTTGGATGCGGCCAATGTGCTCTGCGTACCAGGGAGAGAAGAAACTTGCGAGTTCAGAATTGGATAGTTCAGATGCTCCTTGAGTTTTCAGCCTCTGTTTCAGGTTTCGAAATATTTGCTGGGAGTAAACAAAAACCTGCAACAAAAGAGAATAAATTATTCAATTATGACATGACCTCTAACAAAGTTTTATTCTCATAGATGGAATATCATGAACATTAACTTGTTTATAGAAGTTGTAATGATAAAGTAGGGTTTAAGGAAGAATTTTGTTGGAAAGAATAATAAGATGTCCAAAGTCTTCAGAATTTATTATCTCATTGACATTGACTAAACTGATGCTTCAGGTGACTATTTATTAGAAATTCAGTTTAATAATTTCTGATTTGTAATAGTAAGAACAGTTCCAAAAAACTGTTTAGCCTCTGATAATATGGTATTTATAATAAAATCAGAATTTGGTAAAACATCCTTACCAAGGACGCAGTGAAAAATAATATGGGAAGTTAAAATGGAACTTCAATTATGGAAGAATACTTGTATATTATAAAAACCTTCCATGTTTTTTCTCCTCAATGTAAGAATCAAGCTTCTGTGATTTAATAGTAATTTATTTCAAGACATAAATTGAAGAATTGGTCTAATGTGTCACTTTATGATGATCTGTCTATTTATTGTTCATAGATGAGCTGCATTAATTAGTCTCTCTAATCTGTGAGGACCATGTTAAGAGTTTATAATGGAACTCTGGGTGATGTTCCACTCAGAATCTGTAAGCTGAGGGGGTAAACTTTAAATAAAATAAAACTTTATTTTCCAAAAAGCAGTTGCATACTGTGACTTTGACTAACTGACAATGAGACCGTGTTGGGGTGCAATAAGTAAATCACAAGGGTCATATAATTTTTTACTGGAAGATTATCAATTTTACTATGAATTAAGCTTTAGTTTGTAATTTTGGCAATATTTTCATGCTTCTGATATTGTTTTTGTTACAATGTGTGTACAAATATTTCACCAGAGATAGCAAATATAGAGGAAGTGGACTTTTTTTATCTTAGAGTATTCTGTATTCCCATTCAAAATAAATAAAAATTAATATCTGATGTATTAATTAAAATTTCTTGAACAATTTTTAGAGAAACTGGAATGTAGTCTTTTTGTTGCTAATACTTCAAAGAAAAAATGATTATTTAAAAATTTCATAGCTATGTAAGTTTTATAAACTTTTTATACAATTATGAATGAAACTAATGTTAATTTTTGCATTCAAACATCGAAGGATGATTTTTATCGTTTTCATAGAAACAAATGCATTGTGTGTCTATCTTTGGAAGATGTTGGCTTCAACGAGAAAGCTTTAACATTTTAATTGAATCATACGCTTTGGGAATTAATATCAATGAGTGTTATTTGCTATCAATACTTCCTTAAAAATGATCTTATATTTCATATCAATCCATATTTTTAGAGCAATCCAATAATCAATGTGTAAAGAACTTTCAATCCTCTCTCATAGATTTGTTCCAAGTGTCTACTCACAAGCTGCAAAACTTAGTTGTGCAAATAAGCGCATATATGTTGTATAGAGTATGTAAGAACGCCGGGGGAAAATGAGCTAAAGAATTCCAGACCTGTTTCATGGGTGTTTTAATACCAGAATGTCCAGTAATTATTAAGGTTTTTTTTTCAAATCCCGAGCAACGCCAGGTAGTTCTGCTAGTTCTCCGATAAATTTCTGGATGCGCTCCTTATTTTATTCTAATCAAAGTCGTTCCAAATTTATGGATTGAACTCCTCTTACGAATTGTTGGGATTTATTGAAAATGTATTGTAAGTCCAGCAAAATTTTAATAGTCCGAGAGTCGAGGTAGATGGTGGTAAACGTAGGCCATCACTGGGAGTAATGTGATACAGCTCAGCGATTGGTTTCGCCTTGTTTCTTTCTTATGAGGTTTCATTGCTTTGCACAATTACACGCTATGAATATCAATCCAATGTAACGTTAAGGACAAACATAAAACTTCTAATTGCGATCTACTTAGATCCAGCGTCGCAGTTGCTCTATGTCAGTCTATAAATTAGTTTATTGTCCTCCACGTGGTCATACGCAGTTTTTACTGCTTTTTTGACAATAAATTCCAAATGCGAAAAACTATACTCGTATCACGCGCTGCCATAGATTAGTTACGTGTGTGTTTTTTTTCTACTTTCTGAGCCTTCATTCTCTTTTCATTTTCGATCCTTCGGAAATTTTTGACAGAAAGATTTTTTTTTTTTTTTNAATGCCAGACTCAGCTCGGGGCCCCGTGTTTGCCAAACACGTACTTACTAGATGTTAGTCCCCTGGGGCGAGGTAGGAAAATGAAAGATACCCTAGCCCTAATGGCGTCGGGATCGAAAAGAACAAGAGGTGACCAAGGGAGATCAGACAGAAAGACAATAGCACTATGGGACAAGTAATGATTTTTTTTTCTACGTACTTGTTGGATGTTTTTCCAGATCGGTTTTAATAGTTTGGTCTCTGAATTAGATACAGAATTTCTGCATTTTGAAGTGAAGAAATTCATCTTAATGCCAACTAAATGATTTGCCATATTTTAAATTTTCGAGTCAAGGTTATGTTCTGATCCACTGGAAAGAGTTTTTGATCCGGGCATGAGAACTGTCTTTTTGGCGGGGAGTCTATTATTCCTAGGTCAAAGAACTTTTCATTGAAACAGATCTTAGCCTTGGTTCAAAATGGCAAGTCATTTACCCGACAAAACTAAATGATATGTGGTCTCAATAGTCCGAATACCTGTGTTTTGTTTTTTATTTTTCATCAGGATCGTGACAATTTCTATGGCCAAACTTTTCTCTCTTTCTAATTTTCCATGTAGAAGGAAAATATTTAAAATTGACACCAATTGTATGTTAATGAAGCGAAATCAGAGTGTCTTTTGAGGTTTTTCGATCTGAAGTATTTCATTATCAGAAATATTTCTATATCAGCTGGAAATCCTTTTCTTGCTCCGCTAATAGATTTTTAAAATTCCAGAAACTCTTCGTTCTTTGTAAAACTCTACAAAAGACGATTCTTCAAAAGTTCATCATAATCGATGTAATCGAAAAACTTTATAGCAATAAAAACATTCACAACAAAATGCAGTATAATTTATCGTACTTTATCATATAATCTATCCATTTCAAGATGTCTTCATACGAAACGAAAATTTGTTGTCAAAAAAGTAGTTGCAAACTGCGTATGACCACGTGGCGGGTAATAAACTAAGTTACTCTCCGGAGACAAGCAAGGGACCATCCTATCAATTCCGATCAAGGGCCCATGGGCAGTGGCGGATTTAAACCTTACAAAAGAAATTAATTAATAAATCCATTTATTATTCAAAATAAATTGTAGATATTAGTGCACTAAAAATTAGAGATTAATAAAACAAAAGTATTAATGACATTCCCGCCCAAGGAAAATCCGCCAGTACCCGGAGGAAAACCCGGACCAGGATGGGGCTACAGAAATAATGTGCACAACCGTGCCAAAGTTGAGTACACACAAAACTAAATTAATATGAGCCATAATATAAGACACAACACAATCATGCAAGAAAATAGTTTTTGAAATTGTTATAAGTTACTTTAAAAGTACAAAAGCAATGGCGTGATAAAGTACAAGACGATTTAGCTTTTATTAAAATCAATAAATTCATTTACATTGTAGAGGCACTGGTGCAGGAGGTAGTTCTTAACCGCGGATTTGAAGAGATTCAATTTCATAATATCTTTTATATTTTTGGGGAGGGAATTATACAGTACGATTCCCGAATGATATGGCTCTTCTTGGCAAAGAGTAATAATACTCTAGGACGATGAGTATTATTACTATTGCTTGTATTGTGTTAGTGAACGAGACTGTTTCGTATAAAGCAAGGGTGGCACTTCAGTAATTCGGTCTTCACAAACACTGCCGTTTCATAAATATAAATGCGGGGAAGTGTTAAGATATTAAATTCCTTAAATAAAGGTTTACAAAAGTTTACACTTCAAATTAAGAAAACTTTTTATTCATTTGTTGGTGAGTAATTTGTGGTAGTATTAGTGTTATTAATTACATCTCAGACGTTACGAATCTTGTTTCAATATTTCTTTACGGGAGGGGGGGGAGATGACTCAATCTCTACACTTTTTCTGTTTTGTTAATTACCCCGGCCTTGAAAATTTTTTGAGAATTATCTTACGCTCTATTCGTTCGAGAGATACGCACTTTGCAGACGGTGGTACACTGCATAGTGTAAAATAAAAAATTAGTCATTAAAACTATAGAGTAGAATTTCAGGAAAATCGATTTCAACTAATTTTGATGAGGGAGGCAGATTCAAGGACGAGGTTGAAATGGAATAATTGTCGCATAAAAATAAGAATTCTTCCTGAACGACAGGTTAATGACCCTGTCTTGTCCTCTTGAGCATCGAGAGCAGAACCACGAAGAATATCAAATAGGACGAGGACATCTTTGGAGATCCACGCCCACCCCTTACACGTGTAGATGCTCCGAAATCGTTAATCGGGCATTCTTTGTGATTTTTCCCTCGTGAAATTGAATGAAACTAACATTCTATACGATTGTAGGAACGTTTGATTTTAAGACAATTTAATTTATTTGAATAATATATTACGTACTACTTTCCCCCATAGCTAGTTGTAGACAAGTTTCGCTCGGTTTCATAATTAGCGTTACACAACGCAAACAGGACATCCGGACAATTATGAATAGTACATGATAATACACAATGGAACACTATATAACTCACGTACAATTCCCCACGAATACTGTTTATTATTTGCCAGATGCTTTCATTCGTCAGGATTCAAATAGTCAAGTTACGTCCTTATAATAAATGAGTCGAGTTGCGTCCGTTTTTTCTTTATGTAACTTTTAAATGCTTTTATCTCGGGAAGGAAAAGATGAAATAACAGGAAATTGTCGGCTCATCTTTTAATGCTGCAACGTACGATACTTCATTTGTGTGATTTGCTCCTTCGTCCAGTTAACGCAGAAGAGGAACGAAAATCCCAGTGGACTTTTAAGTATTAATATACAGGATGATGATGGGAACTGACGTAGCAAAACGAAAGAGGTGAAGATAACCGTCGGTTGAGAAAGTTTGTACCCCACACAAACCACAAGAAACTAAATCCCCTTTTTCCAAAATGCGGAGGAACCTCGTCCTACGCGATTATTACTAAACTATAATTTCTTCGTGTAATTTTGCTCTAAAACTTGGGTATTAAATTTCATTATCTCAGCGGGATTAGTCGTTTTTAATGTTTGACATGCTTTTCCATAATCGTTCTTTATAGACAGCAATGCGTTTATTGTCAATAGATTCCTAAAGGAATATTTGCCTGGCTGATTTAGACATTTCATGAACTATAGATTCCCTGTCTCCAGAGAATGTCTGGAGTGAATGCATTTCATTAATGTATTGACATGTTATTGTATGTTCTAACATCTTCGTCATTAATTTACATATTTCATTACAGACATAACTCGGATTCCATTGACTTCGGTTACAGTCAATTTATATTTGCGTCAACTCCTTCCCTTTTCGTCAGACGTGAAGAATGTGTCGGGTTGCGATCGGTTGCTTCAAATATCGTCGTCGCACCCGCACGACCATCTGCTAATTTTCGAAAGCAAAGGGTGACCTTCACCTTCTTCTGCTGAGACGTTGTTTCTCGTTGTGCGAAGCCTAGGTCACGCGTATGGCGATCATTGCCAAGTACCTTCCAAAGTTGAATATTGACGAGTGGTGTAGCCGCATCCCCATTGGCAAGGAAACTCAAATATTCGATGCGAACGACAATGACCTTCCAGCCCCGAGCCCAAGACAAAGGAGCCGCCTTCCAATAGTCGACTGCTTGTCAATCTGGCTACACATTCGTCGAAGAACACCAATAATGTGCGTAAATTATATCGTAATTCAATCAAGTCTGTATGTAAGCAAATATGTGGAGACATAATGCGAGCAATAACTATACGAGTATAACAGTTATTTAAGCTTCAAATAATATTTATTGAAGTTTTTATTATAATTACAACCTATTCTTTTATAACCTAACTTTTTCTTTTTGCATACCGCTTGTGTTTAAGCTATTAATGTCGCTATGAAATTTTGTTGTTACATTAGGTAGCAATATATAGGACATATAGCTATGTATTTTCAACACCTATTTAAGTACAATAAAGCTCCGAAAATTGTTCCGGTATTTCTGAACAAGAATTATAGGTTAAATACGGATTCCACGAACTTCGATTTAACAATAAATGCAAGAAAAAGGTAACAGTAACAGCTTCTTTTTTAAACAATATGAATCCCAATATGAACATTTTTAACGGAGACGATACAACTAACTTAAAGTTTTCGTTTGAAATATTTTGAAAGTAATATGTTCGCAAATATTTGCCGATGACTCTTCGGCGAGGATTGGCATGTGTGTGGTCAGTCTTTGCCACTGATGCAACGGGAGGCAAATCATTGAAGCAAATATTTGCCGATGACTCTGGCCATGCTTGCCATGTTTGTGGCCTAGACTTAAGCTTCATCCCGAACGTCGAACCATCGATTTCCCATGTTCTTGAGGGTTTTTTTTTCAATCTCTAATTCTAGCTCTACATGTAAGTGATTACCGAGGGCAGTATTCGGTGTGATGCATTTATTCTGCGTAATTTCGTTTCAAAACGTACATAATGCACCTAAGATAAAATTACATATGTTCAAATATCATGGTCCCTCTTAAGTGTTTCTCTCGCTAATAAGTTAAAGCATTCCTGTTAGTTTCATAATGTGACCCAAGAATGTTTGCAAAGCCAGCTGTCCTTGGAAGAACAGAACACAATCGAGGGGGAGTTGTTAAATGAGGATTTGTTCTTTACAATTGTAAGTATTAAACCCTATCTTTAGCTCTAGAAGTGTGTTTTTGGTATGTATTAATTATATTGATTCATGTAATGATTTTCTTGGTTTTAGTCTGTTTCGAATTTCGCCGATTATTTTCGGATGTATTATCAAGGTATTAGTGAATTTTGAAGGAGAGGTGTTGGGTAGACGGAAACCTTGACATCGAACAAACATGGATGTCTAATAATTAAACAGAACCCCAAACCTAAAACCTCACCCAGTTCGACCGACCGGGAGATCGAACCCGCGCTCAGAGCCAAGAGATTACCACTACACTATTAGCTGAATATCCTCCTCTCTCTGGTAGCTCAGGGCTAGCTTGCTTGCTTTCCACTAAGTCGTTACTGCTTCAATTTGTTAGCTTTTCACTTCAAAGTCCCTGTTCATATTGCTGTGACAATTGAAAAGCAAACCCTCCTTACATCCTTCTCCTATCCACCTCCTACTACTCCTAGTATCACTAACTAATCCTACTAACACGTCCACGTGGGCGAAGTTGTTGGTAAACCCAGCTAACCAGCCTACTTAACTAACAATAGCCTACCATCCACCTCCTATCGCTCCATGTAGATAAACTTCAATAGCTCGCTACACTTCCGATTTACAAATAGTACAATGAAAAAAATAACGCCAATCCCTGTGAACCCACCCTCGAAGAGTGCAAAGNGATAAACTTCAATAGCTCGCTACACTTCCGATTTACAAATAGTACAATGAAAAAAATAACGCCAATCCCTGTGAACCCACCCTCGAAGAGTGCAAAGCGGGGCGTGGTGGGGCACGGAGCAGGGCAGGGCAGGGCAGGGCCGTCGTAGACGCGTGGTCGTCGTGTTGTGGCCTTGTGGAAGTCCACATTTGGCGTCGCTACTCGCACTCTGGAGGCGGTCAAGGTAACCTCAACAGCCACCCGTTGGTTTTGCTGCGCCGGCCACCGCTCGACCATTTCTTTGTACTCGCTCTCACTCAGACGACTTTATAATAGTGCTGCTACGTTAGAATGGACAGCAATGGAGGCGTTCTATGGACGCATTTGATGTCAACTTACGACAAAAACTTTAGTAGTCCTAATCCCAACTAAATATTTATATTCTCACGATAATGTTTTTATTTTGCTCTTTATTCGTTCCGGGAAACTAATGATTCCGGTCTCCCTTTGGATTCGTGTCGTTTTAGAAATGTTAATTTTCTGCGTCTTCAATGTAATCTATTTAATAATGAATACACTAAGTGACTAAGATATCGCTTGTTCAGTCGTTAGTGGCTTCATGATTATATTTATGTTAGTAGAAAAAAATACTTGGTAAAATGTCAAAGGACTAGATTAAATAAAATTGATTTTTTTTTCTAATAGTTACACAACATGAGTAATTTATTGTTACTAATATTATCGACAGATAAATAAAGCGTAAGGAAAACATTTTCAGTTTCTCTTTTCAACCTTACTTTTTGTGTACCAACACGTTTCTGGTGGTTTATGTATTTCTTTCTATATAATAAAATGTACCTATAGAGCACTCTCCTGCAAATCGCAGATGCTCCCATTTGGTTGTCTTCCTCTCATATCCCACTTGCTTGGTAACCAAGACGTACAATCAGAGTCCGTAGTACTTTAAAGTTGCCTAAAGTAGGTAGCAGCAGAATTGTAGTCTGGGACAAAACACGCCATGACGCAAGTTTTCTTCATTTTGTTCTAGAGGTGGAAATTGTCACGTTGTTAAATACAAAATACTAAAATTGTCAACATTCATAGTCATTAATAATTCTTATCGCAAGGCAAGATCTGCTGTTCACGCACTCTTTATATTAAAATTAAACCTGTTCTACAGATTATAGTGAAGTTGAGTGAACGTGGGTAGAAAGAATTTACAATGCCATAAATCCTTCAATGATTAGATAATATCTCATTATTTAGTGCTGGAACGAACCAGAATCGACAGCGGTGGTCTAGTGGTAGCGTCCTCGGTTCCACGATCCCGCTGGGAGGTAGAGCATGGGTTCTTATCCTTCTCTAGGTGAGGTTTTCAGCTAGTGTTTCCCTCGCCTACTCCAGACAAATGTCGGTTCGGTCCCATAAAATGCCCGATAACCCAACATGTCACCTTCCCAATTCCCTTACCCAAGTCCAACGGTTAGGTGGAAGAGCAGGCAGTCCTCATGGCTTGAACCTCGTCAAAATACATTAATTAAAATAAAATTAATAAAAGAACATAGAAACTTTTTTTGGTATTTCCTGAGAAGGGATTGTTTTATTAACTTGATTATTTTCATATTATCAATTATCATGAATAATGTTACCTACTGTTACCATTTGACAAATATTGCTTTCGTCCCCTGATCTATTATAAAATGTATCAAAGTGAAAAAAAATGAGGAAATGATGCAAGAAAATAAATTTAAGGGACGTTGTATGGTTTCAAATAAGCCTTCGAAAGAATTTGAGTTATATTGTGATGCAAAGTTGACAATATCTAGACTTAACAGAAGATCGTCTTCTCCCAAGTTGCCAATTCAAGTACTTTTGACGTTGTAAGTGCACTTACGAAGAGCTCAGATTCCCAGGCGCCTAGGAAAATGCAAAGTTGTGAAAGATTTGTTGCAAAATGATGGACATTTAAGACAATTTTCTGTTTTGTAAGAGTATATTTTTATTATGCGATGCACATTCGTGCCTATGCATTACATATGTTTCCTATTTTATAAAATACGCAAAAAAATCTTTTTTATTGGGGGGGGGGGAAGAGGTACGGGGGACTTTTGCATATCCGCCAGTGGACAGGGCAATGTACTGTAAATATATTTTTGGGGAACCAAATTTAATTAAATGATGTGCAAAGAGCAATAGCGCCAAAAATAATTATTATAATACGCTATAATAAATCAATAAACAAATAGTATTTGGTTCCGTCAAGTAAATTTAAATTGTGATGGAGGGAAATTTGGTATAACATAATTCCTTATAACATGAGGTTGTAAGTTACCCTTCCCCGCAAACCTTATCTTTATTCCGTAAGAAATAAATATTCTTTGTACGGATCTTGAGCATTCTCTCGTCATTTCGTGGTGAATTCCAATCGGCCTCGGTTATCTTTCACGCGGGTTTCTACTCGGTTACTTCGCGTGTGATAGCTGCAGATTTTCAGAATATTTCGGTGAAGGAAGGACAAAAATAGTATTTGAACGTAACTAGTGCTACAGTGTTGTGAAAACAAGAGGAAATTGTGTATTTCGTGATATTTTCTGTTCTGTGAAGATCATTAGTGAAATTGGAAGAATGAGTGGCGAATGCAGGAGGTGAGTCGTAGATTGTATTATGTCAAAGTTTGTGACAGTATAGAAAATGCTAGAGAACTACGACTATTTTAATATGACTTGTACCATCGGGATTCTGGATAGAAAAGAATTTTAATGATTTTAAGAAGTTACTGTAAAACTTCGTTTATACAACCTTCATTATTTACATTTGTTAAATTATTTGCTCAAAAATTTCAGATAAAATTTTAAATGAGTATAACCTGTACAGAGAAGTAGTCGAATCCTTTATTTTGTTTCTGAATAAATCTCAGAATTTGTTACACAAAATAAATGGTACGTGTGTCGTATCTGGAGAGATCTAAAGTCCAGGAGTGCGTGTGCCCATATCCCATCGGCGTTTTTCGTCTTTCTTGTGCAATAACTCGAAATTTACGTGGTTTTTTTTCTCTTCAAAACCTGGTATTACGTAAATATTCTTCTTCGTTGTGTGTAGCTGGTTCAGTACTTATTCTACAGCTACACTTTTACTGCTTTAATTTGTACGACAATAAATTATTTATTTTTACGTTATTTTCAAGTAGAATAAGAAGCACGTATTATTTATGGAGTAAATTGTTTTATTGTTTATTTCACATATTATGAGGATCACTGTTAATCCCGCAGATGAACGAGGTCCTGTTGTGACTCGTAAGAATGAAAAGCATCGACTCAGAGATGAAATGAAAGAATCATTTACGAATTATTTTATGGTAAGGTCAAAGACCGAAACCAAAAATTATTTGAGACTGAGCTTATGTACTGAATGACTAAATATTTCTTGGCCCACTGGTTGCACTGCAAGGACGAGGCCATTCGTACCAATATTGTCCGCGAAGCTCCTCTCGTTCAGATGCAAAGCTTTTAAAAAGAAAAAGTTATTAAAAAACGATACTCACGTGTAAGTATATACAACTAAACCCGATTCACATAGTTGTAAAACAGATTGAATCGAAACATTTTTTTGAATCATCGAACACTGTTTGTATACGAATGAACTACTTTCAGTTCTCCTAAGAACGTTCCAAGACGATTGTTTGCTGGCTCGCAACCAATCCCAAATCGTGTATATTTATTACCAGAGCTGCTAAAACATGTAAAAATATTTGCAGAATTTGTTAACGTGTAAAAGATAAGTAATGTGATACCTCATGTAAAACTATTAAATAATTCAAATATTCTCAAAATGTTGAAGTAGAGTGACTTTGAGAAACCATTAGTTTTTACGCGTGTGCCTTCTAGACACTGGCCCGGAATCCTTGTTCTCGGACGTCCCCACAGTCATCAACAAATTTCGTTTTTTATAATTTTTTAAAATCATATCTTTCGACAATAATTATGTTTCATAAATTAACAAACGTTCTTGTAACACATAATACTAATTTTTGCATTGTAATATTTCGAATATTTATTTTAAAATGCACATTTTGCTTGCTTGGTAGATCTCCAATTTAGTGTAATTTTATTACTTACGATTTATAAACAATATATTTCGAATAATCTATAGTTTGATAATAATACGTACTTGTAAAATGACTTTTCTCTGTTTTATTAAATACAATGTTTGTTGTTATTATGGCAATACTATAACACGTGTCGAACTATTTTTTATCGTTAGGAATATTTTGAAATGTTAAACCTGCCTCTGCCTTAGGGCCCTTGATCGGAATTGATGGGGTGGTCCCTTCTTGCTTCCGGAGAGTAAATTAGTTTATTGTCCTCCACGTGGTCATACGTAGTTTGTAACTGCTTTTTTGACAGTAAATTTATACTTATAATTACGATAACATCTCAATTTCCATATTAGACCGCATCTATAATTAACTTTCTAGTCACTCTGTCATAGTCACTTACATTACTGTATTTTTATTCGTCCAAATACAATAATTTAATCCCAGCATGTCATTGTTTCGATCCGATGCCCGCGAGTAATCCTGAATGAGTATGGAATGAGCATGGCACGTGGCAAGAAAATAGTTTCGCGATGTCTTCATTATTCCCATTTACTTTTCTCTCCTGACCATCACATTTCATGCTCCATGTATTTCAAATGGGCATGTTCGAACTGTTTATTTATTGCTTGCGATAGGGATCGTCATGTTGTGAAAGGAGCTTCTTGGATTCTGTGAGTGTGGCGAAGGATTACCCACAATCCCACAGGCGAAAGAAAAAGCTAGAGGAACAACATACAATTCGATTGCTTTCTCCTCTCGTACTCCCTCTCTTCATTGGAATAATAAAAGATTGAAAATAAAAAAAGAAAAGTACATATTAATTTTATGTTCTTTAAGATGTTCAGATTATATTAAAGACTATCAAAATCCCCGGTAAATCACTGGTTTATTTTCATTGACTTATATGTTTACTGTATATGTGATTTAATTAATATTTTATATTTCACCTTACATTTATTTAAATAATTACATCTTGGTTTAAATGTTATAAATATATCTAATATCATAACTTTATTGTAGTAAACCTGGAGGTAAAACCATAGCCCTTGAAACGTTGTTCGCCAAATAAAATGTAAATGTCATTGCTCATTACGTGGCACCTGAAAATAAACTGTGATTTTGATTATATTTCACATAATCTGCACATCTTAAATAATGTAAATTAATATTTTCATAGACAATCAGAGAATGAGAAGACTTAATATATAAAAAAGTTAATAATGTGTATGACTTCTCGGAGGACAATGGGTTGACTCCCACGGAGCGAGGGAGTAGGGAGGGGGGTCATCTATCAATTCGATCTAAATACTCGAGGTAAAAAACCAGGGTCACGATTGGGTTGGAGAGTTAACGAACAAAACCGCTCCGTGATCGAGTACGGATAAAAAATAACTATAATTAACAATAATAATAAACTATAACATACACGCATTACAATAATTATATTTTAATAAATATTAGATAGTTTGCAGTATATTAATTAGTACATAAACATCAATAAATTCAAAGTATTGTCGTGTTTCACCAATCTTTATTATTTATAATAAGGGAAAGCTTCAACTAAGAATAAAAACAATTAGCTTCTTGTTTTACATTTCCTCGTTTAAATATTTCTGCGTACTTTTATTTTACTTATTATTTATATTATGATACTTTTATTATTATTATCATTTTTTGTTTTTTTTATTATTAGACTGAAGATGGTGACTACGTCAGCAATAAAGCTTTCGCTTTAATTGTTACAAATAATGGAGATTGGTGAAATTATTTTCAATTTATTGATTTTAATAAATAATTAAGAAATATACTATAATGACTTTTGTTCGAGGGTTCATTTAGTATTATAATGGGAACTTTCCTTGGGATTGGTTCTCGAAGTGGGGGTGCGGGAGGCAAAACCGTCTGGCAATCATTATTCGGATTTGCATTTGCGCGCTTTTTACGCACGCTCTTATGACCCACTCACAGCTTTTCACCGGTCATTAATTTCTGTAACATGTCTTAAAATTAAATCCCATTGACATCTCTACGAAACTATTTAAAAAACGGTATCAAAGAAATGTACAATGAAACAAACGCAAAAAAAAAACATTTATACTCAAGATGGCTGCGAAATACCACGGAAAATATAGACTTGTTAAATGTATTTTGAGAAATAACAAGAAAAATGTTACTGTATCTTACATATTATATTTTAAAACTTCTTAATAAAATAGGTCATGAACAGAAAAATTCTTGAATAAACGAAAGCTGATTGAAATCAATGGAGTATTTTTCATGGGGATTGGAAGATGTTCTCCACATATTTTATTAATAATTTAATCTAAATATCCTTCAATTAATTACACGCATCATATTAATATTTAAGACAGCTAAAATGCATGTTTCAATATTAGTTGAAAATTAATACTGAAGTGCTGAGTGACCGTGTATGTGACTAATGGGTGGAGAAGCCGAAACTATCTTGATAGCACCAGGAAATACTTACACAATCTTTCAACCAAATGTCGCCATGTAAATATTTCATTATTCCCATACTTGGTATATGAGAAAGTAACAAATCGCAACCTGTGCAAAGGACTGGCTTTCGCATCAACTCCATTACCAACCACCAACCAGTTGACGACATTTAAACAGTTGGCTCACGCAACGCGGGTCATTGGATGGCTGCTTGGAGGGCGCCAGGGTCGTACTTACGATGCCGCTTGCGGTCGCGCTGTGGCCAATCATTCTGGCCAGCAATAAGAAAGATATTGCTCAAGATTGTTTAGGGTCAATAACTCAATACAATGCATCGAGGAGAAAAAAATGTTACAACACCGCAACTTTGAAGAACGGTCGTTTCCCGGCACATCAATGATAACAATCAATAATTCCATTGTAAAAATACAATAGCAAATACAAAAATACCCATTAAAATATTATTTAAAATTCAGGCGAGTAAACATTTGAATAAACGATAGGAATGAAAACCTGAGGAGGCACCACCCAAATATGTCTTACCTCCTGCACCAGTGCTTCTACAATGTAAAATAATTTATTGATTTTAATGAAAGTTAAATCCGTCTTTTACTTTATCACGCCATTGCTGTAGTGCTTTTTAAATAACTTACAACAATTTCAACAATTTTCTTGCATGATTGTGTTCATATTAATTTAGTTTTATGTTTACTCAACTTTGGCACGGTTGTGTACATTAATTCTGTAACCCCTTCCTGACCCGGGTTTTGCTCCGGTTTTCCTTCACGTAGAGGCAGATTTCTTATACAGGTTCTCTAGGCTTTGTCTAGGGGCGTGTTTATTGTGACAATAAATCGTGAATTTAGTGTTATTTCAATTCTTATGATTTGTAAACACTTTACTCAGAATAATCTATAGTTCGATAATAATTCGTACATGTAAAATAACTCTTTTATATTAAATTACAAACATGTTGATATTCTATTAGTATTATAACTCGTAGCTAACTTTCTATCGTATCTAGGAATCTTTTCTGAATTTTTTCAATCCGCCTCTGCCTTAGGGCCCTTGGTCGGAATTGATGGGATGGTCCCTTGCTTTCTTCCGGAGAGTAAATTAGTTTATTGTCCTCCACGTGGTCATACGCAGTTTGTAACTGCTTTTTTGACAATTATTTTTATATTTATCTTCGGGAATTCAAGTTTCCATGTCATTGGTATGGTAATGTATAAAATGGGGATCTACCAATAGAAACCTACCAGTAAACAATATTACGGAAATATTTTGAGAGTCCCGAATGAAGTAAATCAATTCAATTTCTGGAGAAAGTGATTTGATTGTTCCCGTCACGTAACACATATTGTGTTCACCTTCGTCTTAGCAAATGCGAACAGAATAAGCAGAACATCTAGTGGAGATGAGAATAATACATCTGTAATAATTTCTAAATTGCATCTGGCTGATCTCCTTTATTTATTATTGTTGCGTAAGAAGAAGTGAACATGTAATACATTTTATAGGGATTAAATTCATAGAGCTTTTATTGGAAAAATTAAACGTAAGAATGTAATTATTTAACATATTATTCCAAATGAACTTGAAAATTCCTCATCACCTATTATCATTTTGGTTCGTCACCTACAGCAAATACTATAGTAAATCGTTATATGTGGAAAAATGAACCGAGTAGAACCCTGTGGAAAAATAAACATTTATAGAATTTACCATAAAACCATTGATTCCGGAGAAAAAAGGGTTGAACAAGCAAAATGTTAAGTTTGGAATAAATGTGATATTCTTACGCAGTAATAAATATTTGTTATTTAAAATACGAAAGTAAAAAATGGTTTGTCAAAACCCTCAAAAATTGTAGTTGAGTTAATAAAGCTGTTTCAGTTGACTTCTTTCTCGTATCAAACGATACACACCATGTAGAGAGAAAAAAAACTTAAAACACGTCGTGGAGCATGGCCATCCAGTTATGAATCACGGAGTGCGGGGCGACCGCAGCGCTGTACAACGGATCGCTGAGGAAGCATTGCTACCCAGTGGCCTCGATGGCGGGTTCTGCGCGCGGAGCGACTCAACGTTTGGCAGCAGGCAACAGCACTTTCACCTGGCGGCTCAGTCAGCAGCTTCGACGTCATGCGAACTGCCTGCCCACCCTGTGCCCACCCGCCCGCGATTGCGCGCGCCAAAAACACTCTCGGTGGTTTGGCCAGGGGCAGCGGAACGTTCGAATTCTGACAGAATTAGACTTTCAGTGTGTGTGTGTGTGGGGGGGGAGGGGTTAATGCTATGCGTCGATCGAGGTGTATGAGCGAGGGGAAGGTAATCATTTTCGAATTAGGTTAGAGAGCTTCATGTTGAGTAATTACGCGTTCTACTTAGACTAGCAGATACTTACTTCACCAAATAGTACGATAAATTATGGCGTTGGTTACAATTATTTCCACTTGAGATATCACTGAGATAACATAAAACTTCTCTACGTAATGTTAATATTTATTATTTGCGGACAAAATAGTTTCCCGGGTAAGATTTAAAGAAATGTAAATACATTTCTTAATGACTGTTAATTTTTGCGTTTGATGAATGATGTATACTATTAAATATTATGTCCCTAATAAATGTGTTGAAATTCCATCTCAATCTGAAAGAATCTCGTCCAGAACCTAATTTATGAGCATACTTTTTATACCCATCAATCAGAAATCCCACATGTCCCACAGGGTTCCATTAAAAGTATATAATTCTTCGATCAGAATTATTCGTTGAACTAAAAAAAAAACTTTTTACAAACAGGTCATTAAAAATAAGCAAAAAATGTGATTAAAATTTGTTTTTGACTGTATTGAATAATTTAAAAATAGAAATATTTTATTGATTTTTTTCGCACTCGAAATTAGTTAAAGAGTATATAGTATCACAAAATCTTTACCCCAGGTTTCTCTTTCTTTAAACGGAACACAATTAAAAACTGTTACGAATTCAAAATTCTTAGGTCTCCATATTCAAGACAACCTCAAATGAACTTGTCACGTTGACAATCTTAATTTCCAATTAAGCAAATTGTGTTACGCATTCCGAATCTTAGTTAACGTAGTTAGTCCACGTATTTCCCGTTGCGTATATTTTGCAAACGTTTACTCCCATTTACGTTACGGCATTACCTTCTGGGGCAATTCCGGTCAGAATATTCAAACTTTCAGAATTCAGAAGAGAATAGTTCGGATAATTTGTAAATCTCACCCCCGAAACACTTGTAAATCTTTATTCAAGGAATTAAATATCTTAACACTTCCCTGCATTTATATTTATGAAACGGTCTTGTTTGT
>NNCF01126556.1:77403-107525 GCA_002313205.1 Laupala kohalensis
CCCCCCCCCCCGCCCCCCCCCATACAAATGTTTTTCGTCACTCTGTTTACTTAATATATCGAGAGAATGTTTACACATTCATGAAAATGTTTTGAGCCTGTAGTTTCTAAATGAATTATACTTCGTGGAGGCTTGTTCCCATTGTCAAAGAAGTATATTTGGAGGACTTTTTCTAACAAAAAAGGATGGAAACTTTTAAAAACATGAAAAAAACTTCCATCATTTTATCTGAAACTTACGATTTCAAAATATATTCAGTCAACTTTTTATATATCGAGTATAGTTCCCATTTGAAGGGGTGAGTGGACGAAGGGTTTATGTAACAACAAGTGTGTTTTGAGATATTTAGCCTTAAAGTTGTCATTGTGGTACTTTTTTTGTTATTATTTTATTAAATTCTTACTAAAATATATTATTCCTATTAGTGGTGAAAATTTTATTCTGTATGGATTTTTGTTTAAATAAGAGTTGTAAAAATGAAGAAATGGTAAAATAAAAATAAAATATATATTGTACATACCACATAAGGTATATAGTATATGGTATATAATGAGGTATATGATATTTTACATTACATAACCTCCTTTATCCACTAGAGATATAATTGGTAAAATTGAATGACTGCCAGAAGGAGGTGGTATGTGGTTACGTATGTTACATACACCCTTCTTCCAACAGAAATATACTTTGTTGTGGTCACATTCCTCCTTCATTACCCTAGTATCTAGCTTAATAAGGCTCCTAGAGAGTTGTTTCAAGTACAAAAAAAAACCAGGCCAACTCACACCTTTTTCATCCTTGACAGTAACTCAATTTGAAAAAAAAAAGTTACATACCTCCTTCCTCCAGTCACCCCTTCATTTATGCTACAAGAACTTGAAAAGTATCTTATCTTCATCGTTTTCTGTTACATTAACTTTTCCCAAAATATTTCCCATAAAATTTAGTTCGCAGATACTTCAATCCAGCGCATTTAATTTGCAGAATAAAAATTTGTAACTATTGAAGAAGCAAGTCGTGTACTGCCTTGCCAGAGAAGCGTTTTGCATTTCATTTAAAATCGCCGTAAATAAATTCCGTCGCATGGTTGTTTGGTGATAATATTTCCAAAAGATGTATTATTCTTTAATGCAGAAACTACCTTCTAATGATCGTCTTCATAGAATTGTGGAGAAACAACCGTAGACCATATCATATTCGATTTGCTACACCGCAAATTATCAAGGAATACGGACTCCGATGTAACCCAATCCTTGTTTTACTGATTCACCGAGACCACTAAATTCATTGTGGTGGCCAGTTTTACTGTTCTAACGAAGATTCTCGAAAGCTACAATTTGGTAAGCAAACCATAAATTGACATCATTGTATCTGTATCTGAACAGATTGAATTCAGGAATCGTTTATATTTTCAGCCTCAACGAATGTGTTCCGTGACAGAGAATTTTAAATGCACAAGCTTTATATTATGTAAATCATAAACTCAAATAAATCATCTAAAAATAAAGTTAGGTAGTAATAAAAATCTTCTAGAAATTTCCATTGTTAATTCTGCGCAATCCTTAGCTTCTAGAGAGAAAAAATTGTTACAAAAATATTTTGGACAATTTTTTTCTCCAATTATGTACTAAATGGATTTTACTTTACTGATTTTAAAATATTATGCTCAGAGAAAATTTCTATATTAAAAACTGTAAAAAATGACATTTGAACCTCGACTGCTAGGCCCAGATATCTTTATTAAACATTTCTAGCGCATAATAATAATAATAATAATATTTTTGTCCTTTGTGACAAAAATACAGTCGACGAAGAAGCTGAGAACCTTCTTAAATACAAAGATCATGCTATTAGAGGTTAGCCGTATGTGGAAAATGAAAACAGTTGCCATTCCCATAATCATTGGGTCACTGGGAATGATACCTCGCGGAATGTCGAAGAACTAGGCGATGATTCCCGGTACACTGCTTGAAAGGATACTCAGGAAATAGCTCTCCTCGGAATTGCATACATTCTAAGGAAGGTGGTGTAAAATTTACTCCACATCATATTTCCTCCTCAGAGGGCTGGTTGCTCTCTGGAGAAAATATGAAGAATAACCGGCATCTACATCATTTAAGCCGTTCAAGAAGGGATGATAATAATAATAATGACTGCGCTAAAATATTCTGGGATCGGTCA
This sequence comes from Laupala kohalensis, assembly GCA_002313205.1. Classification (NCBI taxonomy): domain Eukaryota; kingdom Metazoa; phylum Arthropoda; class Insecta; order Orthoptera; family Trigonidiidae; genus Laupala; species Laupala kohalensis. Next base: position 79,585 of record NNCF01126556.1, read on the forward strand.
ATTAGAACGGATTTGTTAATTTTAGCTAACAGACTAGGCATCATATATATGGACAAGCAAAAGAGGTGTGCGTTTTTAATTGATGTGACCATTCCGCTTAATCAAAACCTAGAGACAACTCAAGCTGCGAAGATGAATCATGAAAGTAGTTTCATCTGGAGACCGTCAAAATTGTTCCTCTTGTGATATCTCCAACTGGGATAGTGCCTAAGGTTCTAAAGAGGTTTATACAATTTGGATGTGGGGTTCTTGGTACCTAAAACACAGGAGTCTGTTTTGTTGAAAACGTGTCACATAGAAAGATTCTATCTCAATCATAAGAGTAGTACTGTAAGGTACCTGGCAGATTGCTTGTACATTACAATCAGCCATTCTGTTACAATGTGAAAAAGATAATAATAATAATTTCAATAATGTGAACAAATACTTCCAGACATTGGTACATCCCATTGCAATTGCAGACTAGCCGCAGATAGGTGCGGCGGAGGCCGGCGCCGGGGGAGTCCCCATAGACGGAAAACGGATGTACGGAATACAGGAAATAGCGGAATGGACGGAAATGGTCGTGGGTGCAGAAGGGAGACCGTGAGACAGGAGCAGAAGACAAAGAAGTTATAGGTTCTAATTCCAGCGACGCTTGTGTTCGACGTTCATTCAAGTTAAACGGTTCGAAAGCGGTGACAGCGGGTGCACAAAGAGTAATTGGTGGAGCTATTCACGAGAGGGCAGTGACACGGGTCTCTGACCAGGCTCCGTTACTTACGAGGGGAGTGAAATATACATACAAAAATTGAAATAAAATATTTAAAGAAGTCGATTCATTGTTTATTTTACTACAGTAGGACTACAATTATCCGAACACTAATCATTCTGATCGCCAAATATCCGGATCCATGGATGGAAAAAATTTGTTGTATTTTTTGTTGTTCTAAACTAACTATAGATGGATTATTTCATTTAATTGTTTCTTTTTTCGTACATTATGAATCGTAAGTATTTAGTTATTTCCACAACATTATGAGTCTCAACTATATCTTTGTCGATTTGCCTAAAAGTATTCTTTCATTGGAACAAATGTAAGTATCCGGATATTTGATTATCCGAGCTGGTCTCAATTGATCCGTACAATGGAAGTTCTAAAGCATAGCTTTTTTAATTTTTCCAAATCATAAGGGTTCCAGTAGCTTAAAGTACAGAAAAACTACATTCGATTCAAAATGAAAATAATGTGTGGAAGTGCTGGCAATAGACCTCTAGGAACTCAACTGCAATGAGAAGTATTTTCTGATGACCATCAAATTATCATAAAGAACACAAGTAGTTTTTGGTGATTAAGAGGACATGTTGTTTATGGTGGGTTGAAGACCGACTAGATTTTTGTCCTTTTAGAAAACATTAATCTCTTAGACATTAAAAAAATTTAAATCCTTCAATCTGAATTTTTATAGTCTCAAAAAATTGGTGTTTTTTTAGAATGTCATTATCGAAAATAGAAACAGAAAATTCGTTGTTGAAATAGTTGTGCACATTATAATTATTTTACATATCGTAAATTTCGTGAGCTAAAATTGTTTTATTATTTACAAAAAAATATAGAGTAGGCCTATTCTAAGCCAAAGGAAAAATGTATATTAAGAATTATGAATATCTAAATTTTTTAAGACTTTTCGGGATCCTCTTGCAGCTCTGGACCCGTGTCCCGCGAAATCTTATGCGTCAAAATGACACTGTTGGAAGATCAGCTATATCAGAGGCATGTACTTGCATTTTGTAATTGCATTCGTCTGGGTAATTGCGAAGGATTCAAGGAGTCTACAAACAGACATAATACATTATGCAAATCTCATACTTCATGTAGTCGTCATAATTTCACAGGTACAATCTCGTTTTCTGACATGATATTTTTGAAGAAAAATAATTCTTTATCTTTTTAGTCAGATTTTAGTTTTCATTAATTTTCATTTTAAGCCCATGTACAGACAAGTTCATTCTTACCTGCACAAGAATGAAATGATTGGAAAAATGCAAAGTGATGGTGGGTGAGGGAGTGAGATGAAAGTTAATAGTTAACAACGTTAAAATGATTTAATGACATGCTATGATACGATGAGATATATTAATCCAATACTGATTTCCTAGAGCTGACATGATGTTATGATGAGGAATATTCTGGGAACCAGTTGGTTGAAGCTGTTGTAGAGTTGATCCGGATGGGTGACGTGTTGACCAGAAAAGAGGTTGATGAGTAGTAAACCTCTGGTTGCACGTATCTTCTGAGGTGCAATTATAAGCTCGATCTTGCGAGAAAATGTCGGCTTGGCGACGTGAAGAAGTAGCGATGCGATGTGTTCGAACGTAGTAAGAAGAGAAAATATATGTCGGTTTGGCGTCGACAGTAAAGAGTTCGAACTGATGAGAGAGGCGAAATCAGAAGTTTATCCTCTCATTAGTAGTAGTAATCATAGTAGTCTTGTACTAGACCTGAATCTCGTTTAGAAATAGAGTTGAAGTAGCGTAGAGAAGTGAAGAGGATATGTGCTTTGTATAGGTTCAAACTAGTGCGCTGTTGCCAATTTGATTCGATGAATCGATGTGACATTCTGCTAAGTCGATTAGGAGTGACGACTCGAAACGAGACGATGAAGTTTGTCTTCTCCAACTCTTGCGTGATACAGCATTAACACTCCAAGGTAGTCGGCGAAGACTTGTAATTAACTTAGTAAATCATATGGTGATGAATAATTCTTGTAATTTTTTTTTAAGTGCATGGCAGAATATTTGAATCAACCTATGGCTTGAAAGGAGAACTTCTCAAGCTCATCAACAATCAAGATAAATCACTTAAATTGGCCAAAGAGATTGTTCTCCAGAGATGATTCACTTAGTAAATGATTCAATACATTGCCTTGAAAGATTCGACTCACTTGTTTAATGAGAACTTATCAAAAATTTCTGAACAGCCCACATTTCTCAACGTACCTCTCACATATTGTGTATTTTTACTTCTCATTTCATTCTGGACGCTTTGTTTTTTCCTTCCCGCTCCGTCGATGGAGATGCCTGGCACGGATTGCGCTTCGCGTCTGTCTGCTGTTCTGCGTGTCTGGCAACCGTTCCGCTTGGGAGCGCTCGAGAGAGTGTTGACGGAAACCGCGCATCGCAGTCTCTGCCTCGTACGCCGTAATCCACTCTTTTCAAGAACAAAGGCTTTTCCCGCCATGATTATAGTTCACGAATATGTTGATTTTACTAAACACACTCGTGATTTCCACGTCTAAGTAGTATTTTAATTTTTTACAATGAAGAATTTTTTTATTGTCTTTTATGTTCTCAGTAAATAACTCCTTCCAGTCACTGTGTGTCTCAATTATAGGCAATCATTGTAATGGCAGAATTACTGGTATACAATTCTTCTTTAATTACATTCGATTATTACATTAATTGCCAACGTTTCGAGGTATGCAACGTCAACAGCCAGGTGGAAGTTGCGTACGGACTTGGGAGTCGAGGCGGGTGGCGCAGTGGATAGCACACCTGCGGCCAGAGAAGGAGGTCCCGTGTTCGAGTCCCAGTCCTTCGCAATATTTACCTGGCTGTTGACTTGCAAGCACNGGAAGTTGAGAGTTAAAAATGTTTCGAGGTATGGTTGACCTTTTCTTCAGGCCTTGGATTGCATGTAGTAATCAAGCAAATCTAAGATAACCGTAATTTTAAATATTTGCTCCATTGTTTAATATTTCTCTCGTTATTTATTGTTTACATTATTTGCTGATCTAATAGAACCAATGAAGTCGTTGCCGATCGCTTCTGGCGAGTTTGCAAAAGTTCAAATGTACGTCCATTTTCTATACGATGTTGATCAATTTATTCTACATCATATTTCATTTGAAATTTTCAGACACGCCTAATATTTTGTGTCAGAGAGGTGTAGATATGTCCATCGCCTATTCGCCAATTCTGAAATGAAACCTGACCTATTTAATCCCTCGGTCACAGCAACCAGAGGATGATTCGAACCGTGTGTACTCGTGCCAAACCATGAAATAGCGGAGCCCAACACTTTGTAAATCAGAATGGTTTGCCAATGGAAGAGCTTGTGCTGGAACAATTTGGTCTTTACTGTTTCTATTTCAATTTGTGCATTGAATTTTGTTTTGTAACCTGAGATCCAAGTCAGACCAGTCTAACCCCTTAACAGGGCTCATCAAATCCTTGGGTGTTCACAGAGGATATATCTTGACGCAAGTAAATGTCGCTAATGACGATGTGGCCCAAGTAATGCTACAGTCTCTTCGATACCCGGAATGAATCCCGTTCTCAATAGATAGCAGACTGAGGTCCAGTTTTGCCGAACGGAGAATAATCACGAATTTTTAAAAACTGGTTAGGTAAATTTAATCGCGATTACTTTCCATGCGTTTCACTATGCAAAACTAATCCTCGATGTTCCTAACGAAGTTCCTAGATTGGTAGTAGTTTTGCAGTGCATTGTGGGTAACTTGAAGACAAATCACGGACGAGAAACGCTCTTGTTGTTCGCCAACGGGCACCAGAGGCAGCAGCAGGCCTCCGTCGTGACACTGAACATAACCTATAAATCGAGCCACAAGGAAACAAACTAGCCTTATTGCTTTCAGTACTGAAGAAAATCGCGATTACCACGGAGCGGAGTATATGTACAATGCGGTCACTAAACATGTAACGACACCACCATCACGGAAAAACCACTACATTTTTTGAAAATATTCTGTACCTCTTTACCGTACGTTTGCGCTTTGCAGATACCTATCTCTTTGGAGCTGTTCTCTGTGCACATGTGCTACCGTTGCCATTTACTCAATCAGAGCGATTGCACCAAGTGCGCCATCGCGAGATCGTCTTACCCTGTCGCGCTCTCTCTATCGCGCGCGAGATGGCGCCGCTTGATATTCCCTCGCGCTTTTTTAAAATTCACTGTTTACCCGGTTCCGGAACGTATCGCTCATTGGTCGCAGCTCCAAAGGATTTCATGGTTCAGTGACTACGAGTGAAGAAACCAACCAAGAGACGCGACTCGACTACATACAAGTTGTTGAGAAGCTAAAATAGAGACAATATAAATTATTAAATTTTTACAATGAACAATTTTTTATTGTCTTTTATATTCTCAGTAAATGACTCCTTCCAATCACTATGTGTCTCAATTATAGACAATCATTATAAATGCAGAATTACTAGTATGCAATCCTTCTTTAATTACATTTGATTATTGCATTATTTGCCAACGTTTCTTAAATAGATAGTCTTAAATGAACTGCTTGACAGAGAAGCTTGCAGTGTAACCTTCCATAATATTTTAAATTTTAACGGATATGTAACTCAAACATATATCATAGGTTTTTTATTACTTCCTACAATCCAAGCCCTGAAGAAGAGGTCAACCTCACCTCCAAACGTTGGCAAACATGCATTCCGAAAGGTGCCTCGATTTCTTCCAGTTAGGTCATATGGTATTGTAGATCTCATTACCTTAATGATATCGGGATTTGTCGATGGAATGCTGAATCCAAGACTGACGAGACAAAACTGATCACGCGCAGATCGAAATCTGCTTGTGTGGGGAGAATTTTCGATTCGAGTCTCCCCCAGAACAAAACCTTTTCCTCAGCAGATGTAACTTAACATAAATCAAGCATTCAGACCGTCCCCAGTCCGCACCATTAGCGCAAACACAGACTGATTCCAATTATTTACGCGCGGAGAAAAAAAGAGCAAAGAATACGACAAATGCTCACACACCAAACATCTGGTGTTGCAGTGTTTGCTGTTACGTTCGCAGCATCGTTAGCCAAGCACAGCTCGCTCACTCGCGGCATCCGTTGCGCAACTCAGACAATGCAACGCGTCTGTCCATGTTGCCGCTCCCATTGTTCGCGCCCGGCGCAGCAAAGGCGATCTAAGGAACGAGGCTCTCTCTCTGGCAGGCGATGGACCGACCGCACATGTGAATTAGAGACCTTAACACAAAAGCGGTGTCCACGTAATTTATCATAGTAGCTATATTCACTACGCACAAATTCTAATAGTCCCTTTGCTAGCGCCCACTGTCTCTCGATGCTTTGTCTATTATTGGTGGCTTAGGGAACAATTGCGTTGGAGCGATGATCAGCGATGAGAGGAAAGAGAAGAGTAACGCGACGTGATGACAAAAGAGGGCGTTTATTTCGTAACTGCGATTATTATTGCGTGTTATGTGCGTCAGAGCGACTAGACTTATGTAGCCCCAAAAAATGTTTTACATGATTGTTCGAACCATTCTCTATCTAGCGGCTATGCATTTTCATACCCTTACGGCGCAAAATTTTGAATTATTTGACTTTAAATTACTACGGGCTTACATGGAGAAACTTTAGCGGGCTTATGTTTTTTATATTCTCGCAAAGGTACCGGCTAAACAGCGAAAAAAAGAAACTACTAAATCATAGCAAACTGAATTCGGAACGCAAAGACGTTAAGATTTTTGCACCTTACGTGGCATTTACAAGAATAATTCATCAAAAACTGGAAAATACTGTTCTAACGGAAATGGCAGCCGAATCACGTGACTGAAGATAATGCGACTCTTGTCAAAGAAGGGGTCAAAAGACACCTTACCAGCATGATACATTACATTTGTTGGTTAATAGGAAATAAATGTACTGTTAGCAGTGGTGGATCTTTGCGGGTGGGGGGAGGGGGAGCTATAGCCCCCATTGGACCCGAGCTCTTGGATAAAATTGAAGCTGATAAATGGCATACTTTGCAAAAGTGTTACCAGATAATAATTGTTATTGATAATATTATAATAATGATGATTAATAATACTAGAGTAATAAAATTAATAATACCATATTAATAATTTAAACAAATAATTGTTATTAATAATATCAGATATTTCATTGTTAATTATTTATTGATGCATTTTATTTAAAAGTAATATTTATAAATTCTGCGATACATTTCCTTATGTCTCAAAATTAGTGCACCTTTAAGTCCGAACTGAATAGTCTTTCTTGAATGGAGAGGGTTTTACTGCAGTGAGGGTTTTAGAGCAGTTTTATTTTGCAGTGTTGGTAACTGCGATAGCGTTATGACGCAAACAGATTGCGTGGAGATAATATATTGCTTTCGCAATAACGCTGAGCGATAGGTCGTGGGTTTGATCCACGTCGACTGAGCTAGGTGAGGTTTTCACTCCAAAGATACGTCCATTCGGTAACTTAAGTTCCCCAGCAACATCAGTCCTTCCCCATTCCCTCACTCAAATCAGGGTTAACAGGAAGAAATAATCTTAGATCTGAACCTGAAAAGAAATATTGAACGATAATTTCAAAATATTAAGGGTCTGTAACAGCGTTTAACTCTCCCGGAATTCACGGTTCATTAAAAATCAATTATGTAAATGTACGAATTGTTACTAAGTTACAAAGGTGAAGAGGTCTTTCTGATAACGAAAGTTAGTCCGTTAATATTAAAAATTCTTAATAAACCTAAAGAACAATAATAAAAAATAGTCACTGTTATGTAATTTTGAGAATACAGCAAATCATCAGCTTTGATTCTAAATTTTGTTGTTGTTCTTTTTTGAGGCAATTGGACACATTTCAAATACAAGTTTCTGATCCGTTATGTTGGAAAACGCAAACTAGAAAAGTCCCCATTAGAGATAATAATCAAAATTTCACTTTGGAACAATTTACAGATAACAAAAAGCACCACGTTAAACGAGAAGTGAAATTAGGAAGGACCTTACATTTTTATGAATGAAAACCAGGAGACATAAAAACTAGATCCGCGTGTTGGAAGAAAACTGCGCCTTTGTATTGCGTAAAGTTTTTAATATTTATTCACAGAGGTAAAATCGAAGAAAATGAATTATAGTTCTTATATTTAATCTTCCAATTTTGTCTGCTGTAATCACAATGTTTTGAAATGAAGATAGATACATGGTTGTGTGAAACTCTTCGAATTCTCATATTACGAGCGTACGTTTGTACCAAAATAGAACTCACATTCTCAAGCAGTGGCCGATCTAAGTGTGCTGGGGGGACTAAGGGGGCTATGGGCCTGAACCCCCTCCCCCACCCCATTGGACCTGAACTCTTAACACATAAAGTTGAAGTTGATAAATGGCATACTTTGAAAAAGTGTTAACAGATTAATAATTGTTATTAGTTATAATTGTTACTGTTATTTATAATATATTTGTTATTGTTATTAATAATATTATATTAATAACTTTAATAAATAATTGTTATTATTAATATCATATTGTTAATAGTTAATTATTTATTTGATGCATTTTATTTAAAGGAAATATTTATTTAAAAAATTGTTATAAAACTATAATTTTTAAACAAAAATTTTCCCTGGTTAGCCCCCCGCCCCTTGATTGTGGTCTAGATCCGCCACTGTTCTCAAGAACATTTATTTATTGCACGCACTTTTCCTAACTTCGACAACTATTTTGCAATGCGATGCGTGTTTGATTATCGTGGAAAACTAGTCCGCTTCTAGGAACTCCGCTCAGCGTAACGCATACAGCACATTACGTCTTACCCTTGTTTGTGTGAGAATAGCGCTTTTTCTGTCCTTCCTTACGACATCTATTGTCATTCATCCATTCAGCGAGAGGCTAATTATCACAGACAAGTGTCCGGAGACAGGAGGCTCGCACGCGGAGCTGAAGAAAGACTTCGAAATGCTAATCCCTCAGTTTCATTGCATCCTAGTATTCAAATAGCGCTGCCATTTTAACTGTGCGATAAGGACGTTAAGTATAAATCAGCAGCTCGGTGCTAATTATTACAAGATATAAAGAACTTCAGTTCATCATATTTTTCCTCTGTTCGACGTCACTGCATATTCTCATACTATTAGTATGAGAATGCGTAAGGCGAAAGCGCCAGTCTGTCAGTTAGCTACCTGATCACGAGGAAACCACTGGACCGATCGTAATGAAATTTGGCAAGGATATAGTTTAGATGCATAGGACGAGTATAAGCTAACTTTTATTTTTTAAACGAGTGATACGAAAGATAGAAATGGTTTAAACAATTAATGTCGATAAAATAGAAAAAAAAAGGAAGTTATATTTGCTTACGCTGCCTGAACGGATAGATACGGGTGACAACTATAAATGGCAATATTGTTTGCCTTAGAAAGTTGTACAAAAACAGTCCGCGACAGAATATGTCTATGAACAAAAATAAACCTGAATTATTGATAAAACGTTATTAAAAATTGAAGCGTGAAAATACTTCAATGTAAGACTAATTTTAAAAAAGAAAAATTCAATATTTTCAAATTTATTGTTTATTTGTTTTTTGTTTTTTGTTTTTTTGCATTCAACCAAGATTTTAAAAAGTCTTTAAATCTCGAGAGTATTCTAGAGAGAAATAATTTTCTTCTATCCATTATTTTTGTTACCTTGATACTCAAGCATTATTATTGTTGTTATTATTATTAATGTTAAAAAATATCAATGATTGTATGTTAAAAGTCTCAATCTGATAGTAATTTTGGGAACCTTCGATGGACTTCGTGGTTCATTTGAACCCAATCCATTCGATTCGTGATTCCTCAAAGGTATCATCCAATGGGTGAAGATTACTGGGACCTTCTTTCCAATGGCGTTGGCCAATCAGAGCGTTTTCGTAACGATTCAGCGATTGGCGTTTCACGGGAACGAAACTCTGAAGTGACACACAGGACTCGGAACAAACACAAACGTATGGGACCAGCGCTCCAAGTCAGTTATATCATTGAGAAGTATAATTTTCTTTATTTTTATTGTAATTGTTATATAACACAACATTATAAATTATAATGATGAAAAAACATTATTTAATTTCTATATATCAGATAATAGTATAGTATAAACAATATTCAGAAACCGACTGACCTCGTTTGAAATGCCCAAAAGAGCACGTAAAATCTTGGTAGTCGAGCGAACATATTGCTCTGGTTATTTATGCCAATTTAAGATATTTTAGTGATTTAATTCTATATCCGCTATTACTCCCATTTTTACAACAGTCTACTTAAAAGATCCCTAAACAAATTAGCAACACTTCTTATAAATCTAACACTTTAAGTAATAATTCCTGTCGTAGTTAAGTGTTCCATGAACAATTTTTTCATCAGTTTTTTATCTTACCAATTCTAATTGCTGATAATATTTCAGGTAAAGAAATTGAAAAAGAATAGACTTAACCGATTTTCAGGTAGAGCGACCCAATCTTTTGAGGGATGCTCCGATCTCGATTCCTTTAGTGTATGATCCTGAAACCAAACGTGTATGCAACCCGCAATGTTGATGTGTATAATAAAAAGTGTGTTGCCTAATATTTTAATTGTAATTTAATATTTCATATTTGTTTATTCATAATGAAATATTCTCCTCAACGTGGACAATACTTTCGTTTTATATCACAGAAATATTATAATTTAACATTTTCCCTTCAACAGACCTGATTAGTCCTTTGAGGTTCATAACGACGAATAAATTTCTTCGTTTCTGTTGACGAAACGTGGCGCGCACATTTGGACCGCTTTTTGTCTTATGAGAGAACGGACTCTCATAAAATGTCATTCGACAGTTCGAATCGACCATAATTAATATAAAAGTTAGAAAATAAATGATTTAATTTATACATTCAGAAAAAACAATAAAATATTATTGAATAAGGTTATGGTAAGGGTTACCATCCACTCTGGTTTCCCTGGATTTTCCCCACTTTGAAGTGAATTCGGAGAGCGGGCGGGCGGGGCTTCCCGCAATGTATGTTGTTTTTTAACCGTGCAGCCAGACTAGTCGTGGAGTTCGAAATTCGCGCGGTTCCAATCGATTCCGCCAATCGATTCTTGTGTCTCGTAACTGAGTAAATGGAGTTTACATTACAGAGAAGTAGCTATATGATTTTTGTAAACAGTTTCAAACAGCCATGGCACGTTATAATCTTATTAAACGTATTTCATCACTATGAAGGGCAACAATCATTTTCACGTAGTAATATCCGGAGTTGCAGCTCCCATATTCGTGGTTTTCTTGGTGGTAGCTGGTTCTGGTATGAGTGTGTGTGCAAACTATGGAGAGTAAATATCAGTGCTGTCTTAATCACTGATCGAAATATTTGACCATTGATAACAGATGTATTGCATTAAGCAGGTGCTACAAAAATATTCCGACAGGAGGAATTTCAGATTGGTATCACTGGAACAGTTCGAGCTTTTGCAAAGCCACATATTTTAATTCGTTACTTCAACAGAGTATGACGACATTAACGTCATGGTCTTCGTGCAATGACTTGAGATCGAGTCTGCTGCTGTAGTAAACAATAGAGGTTAACTAGAAGTGCCCAGAGCGAGCCATTTCCATAGGCAATCCGAGAAAGCTTTTATAATGAGAATTATGTGTTTTTACGGGTATTTGTAACTGACCTCATATATCTGGGTTCCCTTAATATGAATCAATATGAATAAAGATCACGGATATGTAAGGCAAATTATATTTGTACCTACAATAAAAAGATAATTGCATTTTTGAAGTTGTCACTGACGACATATTGAAACAAAATGTAACTTACGTCATACCCTTATCTTAAGAAATAAGAGTCTCGTTCCAATTCGTTCATTACTTTTCGCATGATGAGAGTTCGACAAAGTTTTTGTCAGAGTCCCGAAAAAGGTGAACGATTCATTTCTTGGTTAAATCAATGAAAAGAAGAGATTAAGGATACTAATGTATCTTCATGAAACTGCAACCAAATTACGATTATTACTAGGTATCGATGGAGTTTTGAAGTAATATATTTGTAGAATTACACAAGTTAAGCCACGGGCGTTCAGTTGCTATTGAATATTTCATAAGTAGTAATATTTTATGCAGAAGCCCTCATTATTGAATGTTATACTTATTTACAAAAAGTTGACTCATATCCTGTTTCGTTACAATCTCGGAGTTCAATTTGAATTTTTATGACGCTTGATCTGAAAAGTAAGAAAAGTAAGATTTATTTATTTCATTCTGATTTCAGACGTGGGTATTGGTTAGTATTGTATTGAAAAGTAGATCATTTATTTATGACTTTTCCAGTACGCGCGTCGTGGAACCATAGAAATAGTACAAATGAACCAATATTATATTGAAACCAATACCTTATCAGTACTTGTTCGGTTACACACAAAGCATCACTTGTTTTCACATGAATGAGTACATGGTCTTGTTTTTGACGTAGAGACTTTTTTAATTTTTTATAGACCTATACTCTTTGGTCTTCATTAATATTTTATTTTCAAGAAAATAATTTTTGAACTCTTTAATATTTACATCCAAAATAGCAAAAGCAAAGAGACATAAGTTATCTTCGTTGTTAAATGGGTTATTCAACAGTCATGAGGAAATAAATGTCCAAAACGCCGTATCGTGTTATGTTTAGACAAATGAATTAGGTCATTTAACATCATCAGATTCATACAGATAATGATTTGTTTACGATCGTTTCTTCCCTCCTCTGCCAATTCATGACCCACTTCTTGGTCATTTTAGAAAAATTCACGCGTGCCAAAGTAAAGATGTTCTAACAGTTGAGGCTTATGTGATGTTCTCAGTGATCCCGGTTAGTGTACACACGTTGGATCTGAAGAGCTTGTTCATGGACCTCTCTCTTTTGTGTGTCGCAAATTTCCCTATTTCAGTAGAATCACCCAAATACTTTGTAATGTAAATATTTTTATGTCTTTTATTTTTTTCCCTTTAGAAATGTATATTTGTGATTTAAAAATTAATGAATTTGTAAAATATAATATATATTAATGGTTGTAGACTTTTCGTTGCCTTTATGAATGAAATGTACGCCCTGGACCAATGGGAGCAGTCGTCTCGTTCGTGGTCACGTGCAGCCTTCACTGCAAGTCGAGATCCCTGAGAGAACAAGACGCGACCCGATCTTCCCCGAGAGAGAACGACTTCGTGTCAATCTCACGCAGCACTTCCGCTCAATTTCCATCAAGCGAAAGTCAAGGTCACCCCGAGAGATGGGGTGAAGGGATAGGTCAAGGTATGGGGAAGTTCCTCCCCAAAAGGTTGCTTCCCTCGTTCATCTGAAATGGGATCGGCAATGGTCCCGATAATCCATAATCGACCTCCACATGTGCCAAGAACATATTTGTTCAACTTCATACAAATAAAGTTCACATTTTTCAAGGTAAAATATGGAATTGTCTAAAACTGACGGGTTTACTAATGGTTATAAGAGAATGGTTCGACAAGTCAGTTTTATTTCACGCGGTTGTGTGTTGTATGTGCACATTTGTATATTATCGAATTGAATAAAAATTAGTGGAAAAAATTGACTCCTTAGATGATGAAGAAACAAAAAGAGAATACCAAATATGCATAAAGGAATTATTTTTTTCTCCACTTTTTAGGTAAAAAGTAAGTTTTATTTTCGTTCACGGCGATTCGACTGCTCTTTGCTCATCATCTAGTGATTGAGTGTATCGTAATATTTAAATCTACAGCATAGATCGAATATTGAATTGAAAGTAGTCAAAAAACATTGACAATGGGAATGAATAATGACTCGTATAGAAATTACGTAAAAAATACAAGATAATTCCGAGGGCTATGTTAATAAGACAAAGAAATCTCGCCAATTTCTTGTAACCAGATGATTTGAAATCAGTATTGAAAATAAAAAAGTGCGAGAATACCAACTAAATTGATACATTTTATGGACTATTAAATATGATATTGAAATGATTAATTGAATATGCCATTAAACAGATTATCAACTAGACATTTGTTTGGCAACTCCCTTAAGTAATGTAATTTGTCATACAGTGTGCTTATTGGAACTGTTCATGAGTAAATATTTTTATCGCATCCTTTTGCTTGTTTGGGTTCCCGGGAAATGACGCTAAGCAACGTGCAGCGAGATATATTTCCGTCTTAAGGAGTATCAGAACATTGTGAGGACTAAATAATATATCCTGGGTTCTCAATTTATTGCTCGAAAACGGCATTTTAAGTTTTCTGTGGTACATTTATACAAAATAAATTACGGTTATTTTTCTCTCATAACAAGGTGCACGAATGGATATCACAGTTGAGAAATGGAATTGGATTTGTCTTTCTATGCAAACATGAGGATAACAATATTTTGCCTGATGCTCGGTTCGACCGATTTTGGACTTATCTGTGCTGTTCGTAATGAACGTTATGTAGTTATTATGAATATAAATGAAATGCAATTGATGTCAAATGCAAATTTTGAAGTGCAAATTTTGTCATTCTGTCACTATTGATGTAAAAGGCCTTTTCGACCGCATGGCGGTCATCTTCAGTGCTACAAAAAAGTTTTTACAAAATATAAATTACAAAATAAATATAAATTGAAACATTCTAAAAACAATCTTCTCCTTCTTCTTCTTCTTCTTCTTCGAAAAGTTAATAATTTTCAATATAATATGAGAATATAATATTTTGTATTGTAATTTTTTTTATTTTGTAATTTATATTTTCATACTTTGTAATTTATGTTTTGTAAAAAAAATTATTTTTTGAAGCACTTAAGATGGACGCCATGCGGTCGAAAAGGCCTTTTGCATCAATAAATAATGAGAAAAACTTTTACTACTTATAATGATGTAATGTGCTTGGATTCGAAAATTAATTAGTGAAATCTGGTTTGCTGAGTTTGCTTAATGACTGGAACTGTTCGGTGATGAATAATCACATTTCATTGTTTTGCAATGTTGTATTTTAATGATCTTCGTACTCCTCGCTGCACGTGTTCCAATCTCTTCATGATGACTTTTTTTTTAAAATGAGTTTCGCGTTATTCGATTACGCGACTCGAGCCACAGTCTACAGTCCTGGCAGCGAAAGAATAGTAACGAGATGCAACCAATGGGGCGAAAGTGCGGTGTTGCCATATGTCTGCTGCCTAGCGTAGTTCCGCCCTCTCCAGAAAGCATGCCACTGCACCCACACATGGCTAGAATAACCCGCGGAAAAACCAACTTCAGGCAGTGTCATTGAAACGAAAGAAAGGAACATCAGCCTTGAATATTATGTTGCAGGGATACACAGGATAAAAACAGGAAGGAAATGCAAGACGAAGCTATTAAGCCCACCTCCCCGTTGTGGGGACGTGCAGCATTTTGCTGATGGGGGGTAGTAATTTTTTAGAGATGAGAATACAGATGTGTCAAAACATGACTGAAAAGAAATTAATTTTTAAAAAGTGTCAGCCAGGGCAAAGGATGAAAATCAAGCCCTCTGTCCCAATTGACATGTCAATTACTGCCGATTCTACGAATCACCCGATGTTGGTAGCAGAATTGATATTACTTAAAATTATGTATTCTGGGACTGCAGTTACGCATTTTTTTTTATTTCTTTCAAAGAAAACGCAGCTACTCGTTTGAATACATATGGAACCAACGAGGAAACGCAATGTTCTGATCGACTATTTCCACCGCTATCGACATTAGCTACTGGTGTGACTCAGTAATAGTGTGTTACACGAGTTAAACTTTCCACAGGAGACCCAAAGTCCTATTGGATTGCGTTACAGAACATTTATTTTTCTACTTACAGATGTTAATGTACAATAGAGTTTTTAAGCTTTGCGATGTATTTACTACTTCATAAAAGTAAATTATATTTTTTGAAATTCGTTAATTTAATTAATTTCCTTCATTCAAATCACAAAAGATAAATATGGAGATTTGTTGTTATTATGTTAAAACCAAATATTGGGAATTCTTTATATGTAATATGATAATATTAGATAATTAGAAATTTATTTTGTGATGAAAGAAATCGGGATAAACCAGATGAGAAACAATAATTTTCTATTAGTAGCAGATTTTAAAGATTTTTTAAAGATACATGAATACGGAACGAATGAATTAATATTTTCTGTCATTTTGGTATTGAATTTTACATATCTACCCAGAACAGTCGTAATTTTTCATATACTGAATACGGAAGAAAATGTTTGGTCATCTTTATTGTGGGTTTAAAATTTCGGAAAGGGACCATAAACTATAAATAAACGAATTCCCTTAATAACTGACTTTTTATTGTATTTAGGTTTCGTAAGATTTTCACTGGGAAATAATAATGATTTATGGAGAGCAAAACATCTACTCAATTACACTAGACGTATGTGAATTGATTTCAATGTCTTTTCATGCGACAGATTTACGGTTCTCTTATCTTTCCTCCTTTGAAAAGCAGACTAAAGAGTTAGTGATCTTCCTAAAGAGAACTGAATTGAGGTTTAGTATGCCGAGAAATTAATCGCGGAGCTTGTGTTTCTTGGCTTAAGAGGACATGTCATTCAGGAGAGAGATAAGGAATTAATGGAGTCGTAATTCGTCGCGGGTTGCGAATCGAAACAGTTCCATTAAGAAACGCTTAAGATCTTATTTCTACCTTCCCTCTTCTGCTAGATGTAATTAATTGCACATATTCCTTCTGTGGAGAAGATAGAAGATAACTACAGCCAGATGAAAATGGCGTGCCTTGAATCGAACCCAGGATTTCAGCTTTGATCGCATGAGTGCTGACCATTTCCATCTCAGTCTCATACTCCGGAAGACCTGTTCACATCCCTTTACAGAAGAACCATTACACGGCAAATCAACACAGTTTTAATATATTTTTTACTTCACCATCTCAGATTTTGATACGTTTTTTAGAGAGGTAGCCATCATATAGAATAAGAAAAATACGAAGTTTTGTTGTAAAGTTTCATCTCGTTTGAACGTTACAAGAATGTAAAGTTTGAACACACAGCCCGAAAACGGTTCTACACAAAATATTGGAATTGCTCAGGAAACACTCCTAATTGAGATAGAACGCTGGAAGAGATGCCATTTTATAGCTTATTTAATGATCTTTACAATCATATGCTATACGTCGTATGTGAAAGAGGAAAATTAACTCCTGGATTCGATTCGTATTTTGTCATCATTTTCATCTGACCATAGTTACCACATTTATGTGAATATCCTACTTGCCCGCAATATTTCGAAGTGTTTGCACTATAAAGACACTAACGACTGACGTGGCCAACAAATGTGTCTAAAACAGAAGTTTAATATTTTTAGTCATATTTTTCCGTCTGCTTATATAATTAATACCAAATTAAACCACCCACCATCACGTCAGTTGTGATGTAAATGTTTTGTCAGTGTTTTGACTGTAAAATTGTGATGTCACAACTGACATGAGTCCATTGCTCTTAAGTTGTCAATTTGCCTGAAACTGATCCACAAAAATGATTGGAACGTTATGTATGTTATTTCATTTATTTGTGTTTTAGAGTAAATATATGCCTGTTCATAAAAAAATAGGGTAATTTGTTTTGATATAATAATGTTTCTTTCGTGCTTCATTTCTGCAATAATCCTCAGCAATGTTGGCAGAGGCGGAACTTGAAAGAAACTTGAAGTTCGGCTTCTACCTCAACCAGGGATTTTTCCTTTCAAAGTTCGAGATAAGTGGGAGGGAAATCTCCGAAATGGCGGGGATCCGAAGTATGTTGGATGTACGAGAATGTTAATCTTTAGACAGGAAGGCATGGAAGCAAAATTCATGGAACCGCAGGGAAAGTTCGCTATGGATGGTAATTCGATACATTCAGATTCTATATAAGTATGTTTCACTGTAGGTATCTTTATATTTCCTTCTGTTTTGCTACTTCTGGTAGAATACAAGGAGTGTAGACGGTACAATAACAGAATAAACGGAAATGAGGTAACAATTCTATTTTTAATTCCTTATGTATTTTCTTATTTTTCTTTTCACATCGGATTGTTTTTTTTCTTCTGCAGGTAATCCGTCAAAGCTTCCTCAATTATCATTAAATTATTACGAACACATTCACTTATTACCCTTTGGGTGTTCAGTTAACTTCTGCTTCGTAAAGATTTATTCACAATTTCTTTTTGTTGGATTTTCATTTTTGTTTTAAAACGATTTCATTTAACACTCACTATTCCCGAATTGCATCAAAATATAGTACTTTCTTTATTCATTGGTTCTAATGAAGGGCCGTGTTCGCGCTAGGGCCAACGAGGGCCGTGACCTGTAGCGACTAGTATTTTTTCTTTCATTTTCTTTTCTTTTACCCACTTTCTCAGCCATCTGTCCTCTACCCGGGTTTTATTCCTCTATCGTCCTATCTCATTCGTAAATTACTTCTTTTGTTCATTTGTTATTTTGTGTTCTTCTTTCCTATTTATCTTATGACTAGTATTATAAGACGGTCAATTTTCTCGTCTCATTTTCTGTATTACAGGTCTGTAAATGTTAGAAATTTAATAAACACGCACACACTAATACGCCACAGGATTCTTTTAAATAATTCACATTACATAATTATTAATATATTTATCTTCTTTACTTTAAGACGCAGTTCTTTCTTTTTTTCGAATTTAAAGAAATGTACATGACTTGTTTACATAGATATGTAACCGTCTCTCTATCGGTGTTCATTGATATTCGATTGAATGTACTCGCATAAACAATTGGATTATTATAATGTGTTTGGGATTTTAAGGCAGAGCAACAACTAGGTCAATAGATCCCTCATGTATCTAAACAAAGGGAAGATACAAAAGGACAAACAGCAGTTGATTAATTACATTAAGTAAAGAAATGCTAAATTCTGAACATATTGATTACTTTAACAGAGGAAAAGGAAGAATTGAAGGACAAAAGAAAAGGAATATGAAAGAAGGATGCATATACAAACCCTCCAGAGAACTTGGGGAGGAGCCTTGATCCATTTAGAGGTTTATATTCCACGTTTTCTTTCGTAAAATAAATTTCTAACCAATCTAGTTCACGTCTTCGTGCCGCAGTAGCCGACTATCGCCCAACATCGCCTATTAACGTGCGCGTTGACTGAAGTTACGTTGCCGACTATTCACAAAAGTTGAAAATATTCACCAAAGTAGTTCTGATTAATTAATAATTCATTCTATTTATTTTCTCTACTGGACGAGGGCACTTATTTTGTGATGAATGTTTAAAACTGATAATTAATTTAGACTGTCGTTTGACTTTTTCTTTGACAAGAGTCGCATTGTCTTCCGTTACGTCATGCGGCTGCCGTTTCAGTTAGAACAGTATTTTCCTCAGTTTTTAGGGAATAACTCGTGCAAATGCCCCGTAAGGTACAAAAATCTTAACGTCATTGCGTTCCTATTTCCATTTGCTATGTTTTACTACGATTTTTTCGCAGGTACTTTTGCCAGAATATGAAAAAAAAGCATATGCTCGAGAAAGTTCCTCCATATAAGCACATCGTAATTTAAAGTCAAATAATTCAAAATTTTATGCCGTAAGGGAATGAAACTTCGTTGCCACTGGATAGAGAACGGTTCAAACTATCATTGAAAACATTTTTTTTTTTTGGGGGGGGGGGTTAAGCCTAGTTGCTCTGACACACATAATACCTTAACATCGTCAGCCGTAATACTCCGTGAAATCAATTCCGAAGTGACGTAGTAGTAGTAGTCTGTCAAACGCTTCTTTCTGCGGTTGCGGAGGCGCCCAACTCAAGGAACAGAAGAAGTGGGGCTCGATTGTTTGTTGCGTACTGTAACGGAATATTTTAATGTGGCGGAAAGTTTGTTTTGAGCGTGATTTTAAAATGCATGGCGCCTAATTAACTTGCAGATTACTGAACTGTTACAGATTAGTTTTAATTGAATAGACTCACCATGTTAATAATGGATTATTCACTTGTGACCCGGTTCGGCTTCGACGGGAGTTTTGTATTTCTGATACCTTATACTTAATACTTATACTACAGAAATCTTCGTTTTACTTAACTACAGAAATAGCTCGTTAAGATTCAGAAACCGTGTTGATATAGGAGTAGAGGTACTAAAAATTCGAGAGAAAAAAACACACTTCACTATAATTCACTACTTCGAATGGAAATTTCGAGAGAAATCATGGTTCGCATCGTCTGCGGCCGGGCGACGGTCCGGGACTCGAACCCGGGACATCCTACCTTGGCTCCAGGTGTGCTGCCACTGCACCACCCGCATCGACTCCCAAAGTTCGTACACAACATCCACCTGGCCTGTTCCGCTGAACCTGTGTCACAACCCCGCAGGTGATAAGTGGCCAAAGGCGGAGGTTCCGGATTCGAGACCCGGTCCCTAGTAATTTTCACCTCGCCGTAAACGATGGAAACTTCCCTCCTGACTAGGTATTCGGATGTTGGGAATTAAATATCACGGTTTGTTTGAAATAAATATGTTTATTACTTTTGCTATTTTTGAAGAGAAACTTCTTGTGCTCTAATTCTACTACTATTAACGTCCATTATGTAATCTATTTAAATAAATAGGTAAAAATTACAACAACATTATAACATTGTCCTGTTATGATTATTGTTGTAATTTGTTATCACCTGATCACCTGACGTTGGCGTAAATCCTCGTCGAAACGTAGTGAGTTCTTAACGAAAAATAAAAATATTATTCCAAGTCCATAAAAGGTCGTAGGTTTAAACGACTTCTTTAGTCTCCTTGGGAACAAAAATCTCCTGGGGGTAACTTCCAGTTCGCATTAACATCGCACGGCGTCACGGTTCCGAAATCCTCAATAATCGACGAATGCATCCAAATACGGGACTAATGAACCATTGTATGCAAAATAGCGACGACATAAAAAAAAAGACCAGGTCATCCTAATAGTTTTGTTCCCCTTCATTACTCGGTGAACTTAGTTTTAAAAATGTTTAATCGACCTCAGAAAACAGTAAGATATAAAACATGGCATCGTGGGATTCAGAAACAAACACGTGCTTTTTGTCCAGGAAATATTTAAACCTGATTATGAACATTTATTTAAAAACAAATTATATAGGTAAAAATGTATGGTTTCTAATTAAAATAAAATAATTGTATTGTCAAGAAAACAGTTACGAACTACGTATGACCACGTGGAGGATATTAAAACATATATGTATACTTTACAATTTAATATAATAATTATAATATAGTAAATACATAGATTTATTGTAGAGAAAGCAATTACAAACTGCGTATGACCACGTGGAGAACAATGAACTGATTTATATGTATGGGTCTGGGTGGAAATGGTGAACAGCTGTGGAAGGCGAACGGGTGCTGTAGTGGTTAACACCCCTGCGATCAAAGAAGGGTTCCCGGGTTCGATTCCCATCTCGTCGCCATTGTCACACGAGCGAAAGATATCATAATTTATACGTATATTGCCGAAGGTAAGAGTGGTCTCTGACAACGTATATGGACTCAGAGCAATGCATCAAATCTCTAATTCCTCTTAGTTCAAAGAGGCCGTTTCGAGACTAAAGTATTGCTGTAATTGATTCCCCGATTGGAGAGCAGCTTAAGTGAAAATCTCTTTTGTAATCTAATGAAATTGCAAGGAGCACGGAACTCTTCTAAGCCGTTCAGCCGTGACACTCTGATGCAACACAACAGGCATGACATTATCGTGGATCACTATTTCGATAATGAATTTTACATCGATTCTATCAGGAAATTGAGGAGTAATTGTCGGGAACAAATTCGAATTATTAAGAAGAATTTTTATGAAAAAAAAAGAACATAAAATTTGGTAATAAATTACACGAACTTTTTTAACGAACGTTTTAACACATAAATAATTATACTTTACTACAGCTCGGATTTTGGCCTGCACTAAAATGGTTATTTTTTCTTTTAAAAGTCATCAAATTTTATAACTCAACGGGATAACAATGACAGACGAAATTTGTTCTTACAGTATAAGTCAGAACTTTTCGAATAATTCGAAACATCAAGTGTAAGAAACAAATCAGTTTTGTCAAACAACGCACAATGTTTATTGACGACCGCATTCGTGAAAGTTTAAATTCACTTAGAATTGAAAGTATATCTTGCACTGTTCCATGTTTAACGTTCTGGAACACAACCAAGTTAAATCAAGTTAAATCAAGTCCTTCAACTAACGTATGATATTAATCTTATGTTTAGAGGAGGTGCATTTTTACATGTGCAGAGTTACATATATATATATATATATATATATATATATATATATATATNTTTAAGGCAACTCTCCTTGTTTTTGTCATTATGTTTCAAGAGAGAAGGCAAGGGAACTCGATACGCATTGCATCGCAAGTCTCCCATCATTCTTATGGACATTCGATCGCACGCGGACGTATTGTGGAGTTTTTCGATAGTTTTCTGCACTAGCGGCGATTAGGGGCGGAGCGTTTTTTTTTTAGGAAAGACAAATTTCATTTTAACCGTTTAAAACTGGGAATTAAAAAATATATACTCCATCCTTAGATGTGGTAATTACCAATTCTCTTTCCTTTGATTTATTTCATTATTTAAACCATACCTAGTGGAAATATACAGAAAATGTCAAAATCTTTTTGCCTCCCGCCACCCAATCGCCGCTTCTGGTTTTCTGCATATTAAAGAAAAGACGATACAACAAATTACACATTGCAAACTATTCTATTTAAAAAATCTAAAACTTTATTTGGAATGATAAGGTGGAACATTTTACACTGCTCTTAGGACAGTATAGGATTAAAACATATNGGAATGATAAGGTGGAACATTTTACACTGCTCTTAGGACAGTATAGGATTAAAACATATTTAGAAGAGGTAACTTATAAGAAATATTTTGATACATTTTTCTTTGACCTTCAAAATATGTTGTAATTATTTAAAATTTGATATTAACATTTGAATTTGGTTTTATTTGTAATAATATGTAATATTAATTAATAAAAATATGTATAATATTTTTTTTGATAGTTCTTAATTTAATCACTTTAATTTTATATTTTGTGTTTTTTACTTAATCTATAGGATAATACAATTGGATCAAGCGCGATTTTTATAAATTGCATTAAGCGTAATTTTTGTCAATTGTAATTCTTCTAATGAGACAATGTAATATGCACAATGCATTATTTATTTATTTATCATAGTTGTAGTTTTTTTTTGTTTTTCTCTCCGAATTGTACTGTGATTTTCATTTTTTTCAGCCCTGACGGAGAACTAATATAATTCGAAACGTTGGCAAATATATAAATAGTATTATTTCAATAGACCTCTGCTCAAAAATCTTTTCCTGGTATTATTATAATTATAGTTTAAACATTTATAATTTCAGACTGAGACTGTGTGACACCTGGAACCACCGCAGATCAAGAGATACATTTTCGAAATATGAACAAACAAACCACTCCCAACATGCGCATGTTTCCGCTTTTTAATTAAAAAGTGAGATTCAGTTTTTCCGGTCTACAAAACGGATGAGTAGAGTTAATGGTATTAGGCGACACCATGCGTTACCTGCGTTACCTGCGAAACTAGGCCGTTCATCAGGAGATAGAACAAAAGTGCGTCAAAACGCGAGATCAAATCAAACCCTGTTTCTTAGTAGCTGCTTAAGCTATTAGTTCCACTGACGCATCTGCTATGGGATGAAGAACTAATTTGTCATAATCGAGTAGGCGCAATACCCACTTCCTTTGACGACAAAGATCTACTTTCTCTCCTAAAATGGACTCACATGTTGTGGTCCAAGTCACCCAGAGGAATTTTCTCTAAGATTATTGCACCCATAGTCGCTTGTTGAGAGTGGTCTTATATGAGTGTGGAAATTTATATACAATTTTCTTAGCATTCACCATTTCTGACTTTGAGAAGCTAACAGTTTTCTTCACTTGTATTCAGTTTAGTAGCGACGTAGAAAAGTCGTAACTGCACCCACCTTCGAACTCTCACATTGCGATCTCTCCACAGTCATCGTACCGTAGTCTTCGAACAAGGGTTTCTTATGAGGATATGTAAAGATGCGTAGACCGCATCAGAAGTGGTAGTACTAAATAATACTTTTTAAAATAATTGTTATAATTCATTACATTTGTATGTGTAACTAGCTGATCATCCGGTGTTGCTCGGGAGTTTTGGTAGACCAATCTTCTTTTTCTCAGGAATAAATAAAATCTATCTATATTGT
Source organism: Laupala kohalensis (assembly GCA_002313205.1). NCBI lineage: Eukaryota > Metazoa > Arthropoda > Insecta > Orthoptera > Trigonidiidae > Laupala > Laupala kohalensis. Next base: position 103,660 of record NNCF01126556.1, read on the forward strand.
AAGATCAAAATACTTTTACTTACTGATCTTTGAAAACGTGTACAGCATCCTAACTTTTCGAACTCATAATAATACTAATTTAATACAAAAGTTTACTGTATACACTACACCATCTCACGGCAGCCGCTTCCGAGGCATCACGCGGCTACACCACTTCATTAAAATTCTTGTAAAATCTAAACTATCTATATTGTAAGATCAAAATACTTTTACTTACTGATCTTTGAAAACGTGTACAGCATCCTAACTTTTCGAACTCATAATAATACTAATTTAATACAAAAGTTTACTGTATACACTACACCATCTCACGGCAGCCGCTTCCGAGGCATCACGCGGCTACACCACTTCATTAAAATTCTTGTAAAATCTAAACTATCTATATTGTAAGATCAAAATACTTTTACTTACTGATCTTTGAAAACGTGTACAGCATCCTAACTTTTCGAACTCATAATAATACTAATTTAATACAAAAGTTTACTGTATACACTACACCATCTCACGGCAGCCGCTTCCGAGGCATCACGCGGCTACACCACTTTATTAAAATTCTTGTAAAATCTAAACTATCTATATTGTAAGATCAAAATACTTTTACTTACTGATCTTTGAAAACGTGTACAGCATCCTAACTTTTCGAACTCATAATAATACTAATTTAATACAAAAGTTTACTGTATACACTACACCATCTCACGGCAGCCGCTTCCGAGGCATCACGCGGCTACACCACTTTATTAAAATTCTTGTAAAATCTAAACTATTCGTCGACATTTTACGATTTAAAGATGTTTTTTATCTTCGTTAAATGCACAAAATTAACTCAATTAATTTAATAATGATTAATTTTTTCCTTCTTAAATTACTCTCTTAAATCGTTCTGTTTTTAACAACGTATTATAAAAATTTTTATAACAGTTTTTCCCGAATATTCCAATTTTCCAGACAACTATTGCAATTTTTCTCTCCTTAAAAACCTCATTCTGACTATTACGAACAATTTATTAATTAGCCAAATCGGTCCAGTCGTTCTCAAGTGATGCGCTTACCAACGAACAGCATTTAATTTTTATTTATATAGATGTGAGCATTTAATACAACAAAAGTGGTGTAAAATATTTCATTCTTTTAAACCTAACTTCGATGTTGGGTTTCACGAAAACTATCGGCATAAATCAGTTACTATTGTAACGATAGGTTCTCAAATATATTAAGTAATACGTCCATTAACGAAATTGCGAACAATGAGGTGATGCTCAAATATATTTATTGGCAAGAAAGCAGTTACAAACTGCGTATGACTACGTGAAGAAAAATAAACTAATTTACTCTCCGGAAGCAAGCTAGAGACCATTCCATCAACTCCATTCAAGGACCCTAAGGGAGAGGTGGATGTAACATTTGAGCACACTCGTAAGATAAGGATAAACAGTTAACTACGTGTTATATGTATGTATATATCTCGTTTCAGCCAGCGAAGGACCACGAATGACGAGTGCAAGTAAGATTCAGTTTGTGTGTAAGTTTATTTACATCGTGAATTTTACCGACATCGGAGGAACAGCGTCTAGATAGGATCCGAGTATTACAACTGCGGTTGTTAGTCGCAGAGGGTGAACTTTTCAAACATCCCAGCTATTTAAACTGAGATGTGGAAATGAAAAGCTACAAATTTTATCTTACCCCACCAAGGAATTGAACCCGGGATGACTTGGTGACGAGCGATCACGCTGACACCGTGTTATAATATCAACAGAATACAAAAAAAAAGTATTTAATAAAAGACAAAAAAAGATTATTATCGAACTATAGATTATTCGGAATATATTGTTTATGAATTGTAACTATTAAAATAACTCTAAATTCAAGATTAATTATTTTAATAGATGCAAGAGCCCCAATGCAAGAGCCGAAAGAGTCTGTATGAAATCTTTACGGTAGCTTTTTTAATTCGCGATTTCCGGTTGTTTTTAACATTTCTTGTAATAACTATATACTCTGCCATTCTAAAGCTACTGAACTACGTATTTACAGGAAACTTTTTCTGACCAAACGACAATTAAAACATTTGAAGTTAAGGAAAAGCTGAATGAGTAAATATCACGTGTTAGCGGAAGTAAACTGGATTTCTCATGCCTTAATTACCATGAGAACGTCAAAACATGCTATATGCACATATCAGTTGCGCGTGAATTCTCGAGTGAAACCGCTCAAGCGAATGGGGAATCCTCTTTCCCCACTTCTCCACCGGCAGAGGAACACTATTGTTTCCGGTATTCCACTTAGTCGTGAGTTTCCGCTCTTCTTTGGTTTCTTTCCCACGCCTTCGAGAGTAGTCCTAAGAAGAGAAGAATTAGAACGGCGTCGTTCTGATGGAATAATTAATGTATGTATTGTGTATGCGTACAGCGATGACCTGGTGACTCCGTTGCACGATGCTAAATAAACATTAATTTATTGTTAAAACCTACGTATAAACATATGGTGGAATAAGTTATAATTAATTGGTATACAGTGTGTATTGCGTTTTTTTATGTAAGAAAGGTTTTAATGATTATTGATAAATGTAAAAATAAATTCTTCCGTAAAAGAAAAATATTTATTAAGTATCTATTAGTATTATAACTCGCAGCTAACTTTTTATCTTATCTAGGAACTTTTGCTGAAATTTTTGAATCCGCCTCTGCCTCAGGGCCCTTGATCGGAATTGATGGGATGGTCCCTTGCTTGCTTCCGGAGAGTAAATTAGTTTATTGTCCTCCACGTGGTCATACGCAGTTTGTACTGTTTTTTGACAATAAATTTATTAATTTATTATTATCCAGACTTTTCGATAGAGAACGGTATCTTCCTCAGGGCTTAGTTGATTCTCAATACAATTCCCTCATTTAAGTACGTCATCTCAACAACAAAAACACCAACTACAATTTTATCACTCATCATCAACAAAAATGATTCGGTTTATGGAATAAAGGTTTTGTTTGTTGGAAAAAAATCGAAAAAGTGTTTTGACTAACGTGTCAATATATTTCAAAAGTGACGTTTGCAATGGACGATATAAACAAATATTTAATTTAATTTTTGTCCAATAAGTATCTATAGAAAGATTTATGAACAGTATGTGGAAGTTTCGGAGAAGAGTAGAACATGCCTGTTGGAAATATGGTTGAGAAAGGGTAGAATACTTTCGAAAAATTAAGAAAGAAGGAATAGGAAGTATACACAAAAAAGGTGAATTGATAAAGATGAAAACAATATTTTCAGATTACAAGGAATATGCATCATGGATAGCCATAATACGAGATGTATTAAAGAAGGAAAAAGAGAGAAGCACTCAAAAGGGGATGAGACGAAGAGTGTGAAAAGAACACGTACTAGGGAGAAGAAACGTGATGGAGAGGAAATTGGAGGAGAGGACGAATGAATAAAGACAAACAGAAAGGAGGCAGAGAGACAAGAACGGACGTAGACAAAGACAGGAGAACATTTAAAGTTATGTGGAAGTACGATACGCAAGAGTAATGATGTTGATGGTGAAATTATGAGGAGAGAAGTTGCGAAATGACTTCGTTGAAGACTCGGTGTTTGACGAAATGAAGAGAAAAATTAACTGAACAAACAAAACGTTTCTGTGCCTACTTTCAAAATTTTGAATTTTAAGAAACAGAAAGTGGGTGGCGGTGTGTAAATAAAGTCGGTATGAGCTGATAGGCTTCTATTCCCAATGCATTCAAAGTTAAATCTCACTTTTGGTTCCGATACATCAATTTGTTCGTTAGTTATCGGAGGAACAAAATTCTTAACATACGACATTGGAGATCATCGCCAAAATTTAAAATAGACCAAATCTCCTGGAGCCAATT
>NNCF01126556.1:107800-187681 GCA_002313205.1 Laupala kohalensis
TTAAAAAACAATCCATCACCCAAATATCTATAAAATACACACACAAACGCAATAAAATGCTTAGAAAATTACTAAACATGGTTACAAGGAGAAAGAAACTAGATTTATGAAATTAACTATCTACATGAGGCTCATATGTGCGTATATTCACATACATATACAAACATTTTCGCTCACAAACAGTTACAAAAACACACTCATTCGTACACACTCATTCGCTCAATATATTCACACATGTCATAACTCCTCCTATACCCTTAGCGTAAAAGTAATTGCTGTAATATAAATAAAAGAAATTAAAATATTTCGTGAATTTATATAATGACAATTTTCGATTTTCGTTGGACTCCTTTTGTTTGGCGAAAATCACATTATCTTCAGTTACGTCATTCGGATGAATTATTCTTTTAAAAATCACTTAAGGTATAAAAACCTCATTTGCTTTCGTATCTCATTTTGCGATGTTTTTGTCGGTTTTTAGGGAAGTAAAAAGTCTATACTTGTGTCAGGACATCAAAAAATGTCAGCCAGCACAACTTTCTTCGTATAAACCAATATTTAAAAAAACGTTATAGTAAAGAAAACAGTTCCAAACTGCGTTATGACCACGTGGAGGACAATAAACTAATTTACTCTCCGGAAGAAAGCGAGGGACCATCTCATCAATTCCGATCAAGGGCATTAACGTAAAGGCGGATTTTAACATTTCAACATACTCCTAACGATAAAAAAATAGTTCCACACGTGTTATAGTATTAACAAATATTGTATTTAATGAAACATAGAAAAGACATTTCACATGAACGTATTATTATTCATGTGAAATCAAGCTATAAATCATTCGGAAAGTATTGTTGATAATTCGTAACTATTAAATAACACTAAATTCGCTAATAATTATATTAATTGATGCCGTCTCTGGGCAAGAGCCTAGCGGGTCTTCATAAAAAATCCGCTTCTATCTGAAGGAAAACCTGGGCTAGGATGGGGCTACGGAATTAAAGTACACAACCGTACCAGGGTTGAGTACACATAGGAGTACAACTAAATTTATATGAATAATGAGATATAATACTAGCATGCAGGAAAATAGTTTTTGAAATTGTTATAAGTTATTTTAAAAGTACTGCAGCAAAAATTTAATTTAAAGGAAAATAATTAAAAAAATTGTGGGGTGTAAGAATATGGAAATTTAAAGGCACTGGATAGAGCTCGCTTGAAACTGAATGTGGAGGAACGTAAGCTACGCAAATCTCTGATAACAAGTGATAAACCATCTGTTTCGTTCAATAAACGAGAAAAACCTGACGGAAACTCAGGTATCGGAGATAATGCACGCGATCTTATCAAAATTGAATGCACACAAGAAAGATCGCAAATATAAATAATACACAATATTATTCTAATTCATCTTGTAATTACGTCTGTAGAACTCACATTAAATTAAACGACCTTACTCTCATAGACTTTATTTATTTTCAATGACATATTCTTTACAATGTTCCGACCCCCACTGTGGGCCATCATCAATCAACTACTTAAAGAAAAGTAACTTTTTAACATGCCAGAAATGAGACAGAAAGTTATTCCATATTCTGCGATTAGTGTGAACGCTTTGTCTCATTTCATGTTATAATGTTACATTAATTTTTTGTCAGCCCACAGTGACCCACAGTGGGGGTAGGAACTTTGTAAAGAATATTTAATTGAAAATAAATAAAGTCTATGAAATTAAGTAATAAATCAAGTCGTTTAATACAATGATTATTGTAATTAATGTTCTCGGTGGGTATACCCAGAAGGAAATGGATATTTATGCCATTTTATGTTCTCAGTGGGACCGACACGAGTTGCACTTTAAATTCAAATAAATCATATTTGAATCTAAATAAATCATACAAATAAAACATAAATTTTTAAAAAAATTATGCCTTACTAAACATTAATTTTCAGAATAATATGCGAATAATGATAATCAGGTTATCGTATCTTTGTACTTACCTCTCACCTATTATCGATAAAGCTTCGTGACTCTTGAGTTCATTATTCGAAAATAGAACGTACATATCTGACAGAACTGTATTTCCTTTGTTTCCTACAGAACTTCATTTATTATGCGCTTTTTCTTTTTTTCATTTCGAATTTGTTTACCGTCGCATAAACATTTTATTGTAATTGTTAGCAACAAAGCAGTCAGCGTTAACGACTACGTAGAAGCCTCTCGAAACCTGTGGATGACTCCAGGGAAAAGTGACGAGACAGCAAATAATAAATAATAATAATAATAATAATAATAATAATAATGGACGTGGACGATGAATGTTACTTCATGAACCCGACAGAAATCGATGGAGCTGAGTAATCTACGTTCATACTTCCCGTTGCGTGTGAGGAAATAATAGTAGTGACCCTAATGATCAGTCTGCGCTCTTCGATTTTTCTTGGAGTCGATATATACGATGTCTCGATACATGTGGTGGTGCAGTCTCCGTAAAACAAGCGTCCATAGATTTCCTAGTGGGTTGTTCATGTCACGATTAACAAAGCTTTGCTGAGTTATCGTATGGGACCTACTTTTAAAATGATCCTTGCGTGCTTCATGTGCTGAGACGCTGTTACTAGTTTGGTGTTTATAAATGTAATTAATATCCATTAAAAAAAAAAAAATTCATCTTGACCCGGGGTTTTTTTTTTGTTCGGGAAGAGTCTATTCAAATAATAAAACTCGAATTAAGTGTTATTTTAATACTTTATAAACAATATTTTCCAAATAATTTATAGTTTATAATAATGCGTACTTCTGAAATAAAGTATTTTTGACATACGTTAAACACAAATTGTTGATATTCTATTATCATTAGAGTATGCACCGAACTACTTTTATTCTTATATCTTAGGAGTAAAGTGCTGAAATGATAAATCCACCTCTGCCTTAAGACCCTTGATAGGAATTGATGGGATGGTTCCTTGCTTACTTCCGGAGATTAAATTAGTTTATTGTCGTCCACGTGGTCGTACGCAGTTTGTATTTTTTAACAATAAATTTATTATTATTATTTCGTTCAATTTATATAATAGTTCCATTCACAGTATATTCAATCCGTTGTATTACTCAGAGTTATTTGAATAAGGTATTTTTATATAAGATGATTTTAAATAATGAACATACAAAAAGAGTAAACTGAAAAAAGAAAAGTTCAAAAATATATGAACTCTGGTCAAAATGGTATTCACCGAGTTGTTTTGTGTATTTAGTTGACTCTGTCAGAACACAAACTTGTCAAATATTTAAAATTTTAAGAAATATTAAGCTGTAAAGCTAAGATCAAACATTTTCGTTTTTGAAGTTAGTTTGGTTTTACTCTGAAAGTGCCTCATTCCTGTACGACTGGGAGAAAGCAACATTTTGTTAAAATCACTTACGACCTCGTTCACCTACGCCCATGCGGTGTCGGTGTGGGAGGGCATGTTCCTTTAGGCAAGTAGCGGAGGTTCAGGCCGAGAAAGCAACATGCATACATACGCCTTGAGCTACTGCTCCACATCGGCACTTCCGAACATCTGTCTTGCTCTCTTCCGATCTTTCCCGCTCTTCTCCTTCTTGTGCATGGTCTCCTTATCTTTCCATTCTTTCTTTTCTTTCTTTTCTTTCTTTTCTTTCTTTTCTTTCTTTTCTTTCTTTTCTTTCTTTTCTTTCTTTTCTTTCTTTTCTTTCTTTTCTTTCTTTTCTTTCTTTTCTTTCTTTTCTTTCTTTTTCTTCTTTGTCGTCTCACACTTTCCTTCTACAATGTCCTCAGATTCCGGTTACCAATCTCGATTTCTGTAGTAGCCGCTAACTGAACGTGTTACATCCATATATGTGGGTGCCAAGGCAGGAAAAACATATTGCCAACTTCTTCCAATTAATCACTCTAACATATTTTTCTTTCGAGATAACTATACTTTCCGAATCTTCTTAACAATAGAATAACAAAAGAAAAACAAAAGAAAAGAAAATAACTTGTGGTGATCTTCAGCCGATTTTAAATATGGGGTCATTTCTTTATTCATGAAATTTCTGTGAGCCGCATTAGTTATTTGATTGTATTTGGTACGATTATTACAAATAAATCATAATTACTGATACCATTTCAACATGAAGTGTTATGTGTTTCAAATATTTTCATTTTCAACAAGTTTTAAGCGAAAAGTTTAATTACGTTCTTTATTAATTTTGAGGTTAAAATATTTCGTGGGTCGCGAAGAATAAAGCTGCGAATCGTATGTGGCTCGTGGACTGTGGGTTGAACACCATTGGTATAAAATCGGAGTTAAGGTAGGATTAAATCACTAAAATATCTTAAATCGGCACAAATAAACAGTGATGTACTTATTGTGATTTCAATTTGAAAAACATACCTCATTGGACATTTAAATGAAATAATTGCAATTATAATTAATGGTCTAATGGAGGAAACACTTATTACCAAAAAATGACCAACTTTTAAATCACGAAGGTGATGAAAGTTCACTTTGATATGTAGTATACTTTCCGCAGTATTTTTTTTTTCGTCACCTTTATCTCTAGGTCACCGGACATTTCAGAAGGTTATTTCTCTGTTTCCCAGATGCGATACATAAATCTCGAAACCGTTATGCTCGGCCGCCATGTTTGTATGTGCTCTCGTGTATTTCAAACGAATCAAGCGAGTTTCTGAATATTGCTTGTATTAACTTGTAGCTAGAAATTAAATCGTGTTTTTTTCATCATTATTATTCATATTGTTGTGTTTTATGTTAATTAGAATAAATATAAAGAAAACAATTATACATCTCAGTGATTTGACTAACTTGGATTAAGTGCCGGTCCCACCTTAAACAGTTTTGCAAAGAATCATTGCGAATCAGGGAGAAATATGTTCACTAACGTAGTCCGGGACTCGAACCCCCGTATCAAGGGACCAGGGGCCCTTTTGATCATCCACTGTGGTTATTAACGTCTTCGATACCCTTTATTGTTGCATCTTCCACGAACTATCTCAGATTGTCTTAAGAAAATAAGATTGGAAGAATCCGATTTCTGCTTTTGTCACAAATATGTCTACTTCATTTTATGTTTGAAAAATGGTCTGTATCAAACGACAATATCCCCGAAAATTATCTTCCTATCTTCGTTGTAGGAATATGGAAAAAGCTTCTTAATAAATATGACCGAAAATTATAATAATTCTTTAAATACATTAACTGTCAACAGAACTCAACAACTACCTTTTTTTGTGTCATATATTAATTTATTTAATGTCTTTTGATGATGTTGAAGCCATGAGGCCTGCTCTTCCACCTAACCGTGTCTTGGTAAAGAAATTGGGAAGGAGAGATGTTGGGTGGCCAAGGATATCGAACCTACATATGTTTGTAGGTGGAGTGTGCACACCCCATCTGAAATCCTCACCTAGTTCGCCCGAGCAGGGTTTGAACCCGCGCTTTACCTCTCAGCGAAATCACGGAAGCGAAGACGTTACACACGTAAGTTTGAAGAGAGGTTACACGTGAAGGGGTGAGTGGATGAAGGAAGTATGTAACATTTTTCTTCAAATTGAGTTATTGTCAGGGATGAAAAAGGAATGAATTGGCCTGTTTTTTTGGTACTTGAAACAACTCTCTAGGAGCCTTATTAAGCTAGATGCGAGTGTAATGGAGGAGGTATGTGACAACAACAAAGTATATTCCACAGGTAATTTATATACATAAATTAACACATACCTCCTCCTTCCTGCAGTCATTTAATTTTACCAAATGCATCTCCAGTGAATAAAGGAGGTAATGTAAAATACCATATACCTCCTTCTCATATACCATATAACATATACACACAGTGTTATGTAGAATATATATTTTATTTTTATTTTTAAACTTCTGTTATTACAAAAATTCATACTCAATAAAAATTTTACCACTCATATGAAAAGTATATTTGAGTAAGAACTTGATAAAATAATTTTTTTTTAAAGTACCGCAATGATAACTTTAAAGCTAAATATCTCAAAACACTCTTGCTGTTACATACCCACTTCAATTATGGAGGATTGCGGGCGAGCGAAGGAACGTTTTCTTTATGATAGAAGTGTTCCGCGAAGTTTGCACAGTAGAAAACTACTTCTCTTCAGTTGGGAATGAGGATATTCGAGTTAAACCCGAGTGGCATTATGTGAGCACCGTCCACATCTCACATCCGTCCACTATCCCTAGACACTTTCATAAACAGCGTTTTCTCCCCGCCCACAATCCACGACTTCAGCGCCACCACTTCCACCCGCAGTCTCCTGCAGTTCCACCTTCAGCGCCGTCGGCACAAATCGAACGAGTTCTGTTGCATAAGCGCAGAACTCGCAGCGTCCGGATCTCTTGGCTCTCGGTGCTCCCTCGTGCGCCTGCGGCTCGACGAAACGCGGAATAGGAACTCGGATGCAATCGCACGTTTTCACAGGTCGGTCTCCTCGGGAAAAAAGTTTCTGTGGGGAGAATTGAATTCCCTAACCCATTCATTCTTCCAATATCTCCACTTTCCTTCTCACCAACGTTCACTTTCATCGTAAAATTCTTTCAAATGGTTTATTATCTTGGTTAGACGTCTGCAAATATTATACAAATAATCAGGAAAATGCGAAGAAAAAAATGTCGCTTTGTGTATTTCTGCCAGAATTGATGGAAAAATCACCAAACATGTCATTGATAAACGAAAAGAAAATATTTTAATCTCATTTTTTCAAATATTTAATTGAATCGATATCAGTGTATAAATGAAGATAGAAAGAAAAAATTAATAGTTGGTTGCAAATATTTTAAATTAATTATTAAAATTAATATTGACAAATCTTTTCACGTAAACACTATCAAACTTTTTGTTGTCATTAATATTAATTTAAAATGTCCGTATAAAAGAGTTAAAATATCCAGACAACGTTTCGTCTCATGGTTCGAGACATCAGCTGTACCCGCGATACGTACTTTTCTTGAAAAACATTTGTTGACGTCATGTTTTTTTAGCGACTTTTATAGTGACATTTGAAATTAATATTTATGGCAGCAAAAAGTTCGATGAGGTCTATATGTGAAAAAGTTTTTTGATTAATTTTCATTATAATAAAAAAATTCTGTCTGTTCGACTAAGGTCACACCCGACTATTTCTTTTTTGCCTATAATAAATGAGATTAAAATATTTTCTCTTCGTTCATCAATGATATTTATATTGATGTTTTCCTCACTTCGGGCAGAAATACACAATGCGACATTTTTCCTTCGCATTTTGTGTATTCATAATTTTGTTATAATGTTTTACGTCTTGGGAATATATGATTCTTTGTCCTCTCTGACAAAGGATGGAGAGGAAAAATTTTAATAATGGTAAAAATTTTGTGGTTTTATTTATTATGTTCAGTTTCAATTACTATTGTAATTTTATTATTTACATTCTAATTATTTAGTAGTTTGTTTATTATTGTAATTTCAATTATTATTGTAATTCTAATTAATTTTGTACATTATTAATTACTTTATTTTAACTATTATTGTAATTTTAATTATTACTGTAATTTGTCTTTTTTCCCTTGTATGTGCATTTTCTGTACATGGTTTGGCGGAAGAGCAGACCCGATGGTCTGAGCCACACTCAATAAATATTCTATTCTAAATATTAACGAAAGCTAATTTCTTCGCGGTGTTAGCTTAGGAGCGGCAGGTTAAATCATTTCTCGTTCAGGCAATTTTGTAACGTTGGAGAGTCGACCCTTGCGCCACCCAAATCACGAATAAGTAAAACTCGGCGCAACGTCAGACGACGTGAAAACATTTTTCTTCTTCAATGTTTATTTCGCCTCTTTCTAAATGCAGTGGAGAAGCAGAGATCGCGAAACAGGACGCGTTATGTCACTCGTTAATGAGGTTCAACATCTACAGTCAATTTCTATTAAATGAAATAAAAATTTACTCTCCGGAAGTAAGTAAGGGACCATCCCATCAATTCCGATCAAGGGTCATAAGGCAGAGGTGGGTTTAATGTTTCAACACACTCCTGACGATAAAAAAATTGTTCGACACGTGTTATAGTATTAACAAATACCAGCAAATATTGTATTTAATAAAACATAGAAAAGTCATTTCGCAAGTACGATTTATTATCAAGCTATAAATCATTTATTTCGTCCAGATTTAGCACACGTTCAGAAATTTGTCTTATTGCATTATCTAACTAGACAATATCGTGTTTAAAAAAAAAAATCGAATTTAGTTATCAAACTGAGCATTTCACATTTAAGGAAATCAGTTATTTAATGCTATTATTATTTATGAGCAGCAATAAATAAATTTTAACTCGCTTACATAATGAGATCTAGAAAAACATTTACAACCATGAAAGTCAGTCTCTGGATGGAGTAAAATAAGTATTTTTTCTTCCCACCGAACTTCCCTTTTAGAAAAATATTGATTGGGGGTAGAATGGAAAGTACAAAAAGGACATCCAAAACAATTAAAGGGGAGAGGACAAATTCTCAGTTATAAAAAGGATGAACTGAATGGAAGATGTATTTTTGTAAAAATCGCCTTTGAAATCTTTGAATTTAAAGTTTCTTTTAAGGCTTGAGCATTTTGAAAGAGTGAATATAAGAATTAATTTTACTGTCGTGGTTTTAAAAGAAAAAATATTTAAAAATTTAATATTCTGGGCCGGGTTTTTCTCCGGTTTTCTTTTGGATAGAGGAGATTTTTTATACATACTTGCTATACATCTTGCCTATTAGCGGCATATATTGAAATTATAAATCTGGAATTTAGTGTTATTTAATAGTTACGATTTCTAAAGTGTACTTTCCGAATAATCTATAGTTTGATAATACCTACTTTTGAAATAACTGCTTTGTGTTTTATTAAATATAAATTTGTTGGTATTATGTTAATTTTATAACACGTACCTGACTATTTTTATTGTTAGGAGTGTGTTGAAATGTGAATTCCGCCTCTGCCTTAGGGCCCTTGATCGGAATTGATGGGATGGTCCCTTGCTTGCTTCCGGAGAGTAACTTACTGTATTTTCCTCCACATGGTCATACGCAGTTTATACTGCTTTTTGACAATAAATTTATTTATAATAATTTAAAAGAAAGCGTTCTTAAATTTCTTGTAAATAATTTTGAAATTGACTAATTTCATTAAAGTGTTTTGAGAATCCAATTCTCTTTCACAGATATGTATGAGTGTGCAAAAGAATACCCATAAGTCAGATATTGTCGCTATAAATTGTAAATAAATAAATATGTGGAAATGTAACCTGAATCCAAGGTAGAGGATTAAAAAAGAAACACAGTTTCCAACATCAATCCGCTTTCATCAATCCGAAAACAAATAAGATAAAAATTACCAAACCTTGTAAGTTCGCGAAGATGTTGTACAATACACTGCACTGCTTTCGATAAACCCAGTGTCATAAGAGAGATCCATGTGAGATAACACTATGGTAAGCGTGTTTTGAGGACAAAGATTGAGAAATAAAAATATTTCCAAAACGTCTCATCGGCCATGTCTCCTAAAATGACGGTGTTGCATTATTGTAACATTTAATAAAAAGTAGTTTTCTCTTTCTGGTCTTAACCATTCTTTTACTATATATTTAGTAAATATCATTTCTTTCTCCTTTTTGTTAATTAATTTACTACTAAGTACATTATAGAAATAACGAAATCGTGTTTATTAGATTCATAGTCTTATATAAATATTAATGAGTTAATTGTTAAAAAAGCAGTTACAAAGTGCGTATGACCACTTGGAGGACTATAAACTAATTTACTCTCCGGAAGCAAGCAAGGGACCCTCCCATCAATTCCGATTAAGGACCCTAAAGCAGAGGCGGATTGAAAAATTTCAGCAAATTTTTTATACGGCGATTTTTATAGCAATATTGTTTATTTTTTAGCATTTATTGGTAATTATTTCAGCGATATTTTTTATTTTTATTTTTTTATTTATTTTTTCAGCAAAACTTTTTTACGTTTAATTCAAAATATATTTNCCATCAATTCCGATTAAGGACCCTAAGGCAGAGGCGGATTGAAAAATTTCAGCAAATTTTTTATACGGCGATTTTTATAGCAATATTGTTTATTTTTTAGCATTTATTGGTAATTATTTCAGCGATATTTTTTATTTTTATTTTTTTATTTATTTTTTCAGCAAAACTTTTTTACGTTTAATTCAAAATATATTTCGTTCACTGTGTCAATTTTCTCCTCCAATTATTGTTCACGACCGATGTGATGATCTCTTCAGCAAACGGGAAAAATCTGATGTCAACTTATATCGAATGATTGATTGGGGAAAAATATTTATTCAATTAATGTATTACCGAGTAACGCTATCTTCAATCGTCAAATATTATTACTGACGTACGTATCTGATGGATACGATCCATCAAAAATGTTGTTGACCCCCGCACAGTATTGTCTGTGTTTGTATCCGAAAACGAGAAACAGACGGGCGATAACCGGGCGATCTCTTTATTTTCATTGTTTTTATTTTCTTCATGAAAACAGCGTACGTCACGAAAAATAATTTAGCAGAGAAAAAGGTAAAAAAAAGGTAAAAATAATTTAGCTGTCTTAAAGGAAAAAATTAATGAAATATTAAAATGTAAATATACTAGCTCTATAATGTACAGGAACTAGTAGATTTGAGTAAAAGAAAAGGTGAGTTTACATCCCATTAAATAATTTTAAATATTTTTGTTAATAGTTAACCTTTGGAAGTCATTTACAAATAGGTTGTGATATACTGCTAAATTGGTTTTGTACTTTATCCCAACATTGTTAGAGTGCACATGGTTGTGTCCCATTGTGAGAGAATTCCAAATTGACAGAAATTAATTAATACATACAGTAACAATTATTATTTCACTAATATTATGACTACCATGATATTACAGTATTTCGATTCTTTATGAAATAGAAAAACTGTAAAATAGTAAATTTTATTGATACTGAATTTATTAATTGGAAATAAATAATCTTAAAAATTATTAATAATAATTGATGAAAATAAAAAAACCCATTAATATGTGATTATTATTGTATCTTTCTCTTTGCATCACTAATGTTTTACCTGTACTCAACCCTGGCACGGTTGTGTTCATAATTTCTGCAGTCCCAATCCATACCGGGTTTTCGTTCTATAATCCTAGGGTCGGAATTGATGGCATGGTTCCGGAGAGTAAATTATCTCAATATCCTACACGGGATCTCTCACAGTTTCGGTTTTTGACAATAATTAATTCGAATTCCAATGATAACTATTCGCTGAGTAACTATCACGCTTTCATATAACATGAGAGCCCCACCAGTGGCTCAGGTGGTAGTGTTGTCGCACATTACCAAGTCATCCCGGGTTCGATTCCCAATGGGGCCAGAAAAGTTGTAGCTTTTCACATGAATGTCCCAGTTCATATAGCTGTGACTACTGAAAAGCCAATCTTTCTTCCTCTATCCAGTTCCTCCTAGTATCAATAACTCTAACTATTACTAACTACTTCTACTAACCCCTCCACGTGGGTCAAGTTGTTGGTAAACCCAGCAAACCGACCCACCTACTAACAATGACCTACCACCCAACTTTCTAACTCCTATCCCTCCATGTAGATAAGCTTCAATAGCACTAAGCTACATTTCCCATTTACAAATACAACAATAATATAACATGACACTGTTGTGACTTGCAATGATAGAGAGAATGAGGGTCTAAACTATGTAGATGAGATTCCGAAGTATCCGGAACCGTGGAGAACGTAATTCCCGTCTTCTCTTTTCATAATTTGCCTCGGAGCTCATCCGATGGTGGGGGCCGGGGGGGGGCGCAGTGACTGCGTGGGATTCGAGAGGACCGATAACTGGAGCGTGCGCGCGCGCGCTTGGGAAGGGCCTACGACGGTGCGTTGTGGAACGCCACTACTCTCAGCACAGTGGGATCAAATGCCGTAAAGCTGGCCACAACTCAAAGATGAAATTTGACTCTGACGAATTTTGTAATGTTTAATATGTTTCACGACTGTGAGTATGTGAACAAAGTGTAGAAAACGTTCGTTAAAAATTTAAATCGAAATAAATAGTTTTGTACTCTAGAAGACGTTAGTACACGGTATCTTCAGAAAGACGTTTGATTTCGATGCCAGTAATAATTTATTTCTTCCAATTATACTGTTGTTCATAGGTCAATATTCACTTACATGAATTCTGGTTTAGAGTAATATTTTATAAGAAATTATTATATATGCTCGATAATTGTCTTAATATTGTCAAAACTAAGTTTAAATACTGTAGAAACCTCCATTTTTTTACAATATTATTTCTTAGGAATATATATTTTTTAGCTCATTGTTACGAAAATATTATTTTTTCTGTTTTGTCATTATTTTCGTCTACAATTATAATTATATTGATGTAAAACCGACCTTTTCCAGAAGACATTTATTTATAATCTCACAACGTATCAGCAGAGATTCCTGCCATCTGCAGATGAATGTGTTTTTTATTGTATAAACCAAGATATATCAACATTTGTTTATATAAACAAAAACATACATTATCCTGACAATGGCAGGAATCTCTACTGATACGTTGTGAGATTATAAATAATTGTCTGCAGGAAAAAGTCGGTTTTATAACAATATTATTTTTTCTGTCTAATGATAGCTTTCCATTCATTCTATATATTTGGAACTTTAATTTTTTAAATACATAAATTCGTTATGAACAGAAAATTGAAGATAGCAAAAAGAATGTGACCTGCTTTTCGCCGTTACGTTTCACTGTTCGCTACGCGTCGCCAGCATCAAAGAGCGACGCCGCCGACACAACAGACGCAAAGGACGCGCTTTCCTTTCCCTCGTCATCGCCTCTCCTTCTGCCCCACGGAAACATCCGTTTTGCTGACGACGCCCCCCCCTCCCCCCCTCCCCCCCACCCACTCACACGCTTTGTGTTGCGTCAAATCTTGCCTTTTGTCTAAGTTGCATTTATAATCGTAGACTCGCGACTGCACTCTCGACCATATTGGAATTATTTGCGTAAATTCTCCTTCTTGAATCCACATTGATATCTTTTGGATATTTATCATTACAAAAAAAAATTAGGAATCAAACCTTGAATGAGGAACAAAATAAAGAACCTAAACATAGAAGAAAAAAAACTGGTTAACTTGAAATCCAGTAAAGTGATGAGAGAGATTTTTTTCCAATTCATTTAAATCTTATCTTATGTAATACATTATTGTACAAAACTCAAGTATTATATCACAATATATTTTACCCCGTCTTCAAGAGTGTCATTCCGGGGTACACGTGGTTACGTATCTCCTGCTGTATTTTCTCTACCATACTATCAGCCACTCACTTGTCTTAAATATGTTTCGTAACATTCCTATCTCCTGCACATACTATTCGAATGTAAATCTGTTTATACTTTAATAACTTGTATTTTTCTCTTAAATTCTTCATTTCTATCTTCCGCAGCTCACCCAAAAACCTTCCTCTCTCCAGTCCATTCAGTGTGCAGTCCCATAGTATGTGGTCTTCTGTCCACAAATACACATCCAATTCTCTTCTTTTCCGATTCCATATCANAGTATGTGGTCTTCTGTCCACAAATACACATCCCATTCTCTTCTTTTCCGATTCCATATAAATAGGTGTTGAAATTGCCGTGTACAGTAACGAATTCCATCAAATATGGGTTTCGGCATAAATCATTTTCTATTGTTGTCTCGGTATCTTACATCACTTATATATTCGTAAGTCCTTCTTCCTCCAGTACTTTCGTCCCATCGCCTTTGCCATCCCAGTAACTACTCCTTCGTTCATTCTTTTCTTCCATTCGTCCCTTCTAGCACCTTTCCATTTACATATATTTTCCCCATCTTCTTTAATAATCTTCTGTACTTTATCTTCTGTATATGCAAATCTATTGGCCATAAACCTGTCACGACTGGTAGTGCATCTGTGGACACTGTGCTATAGCAACCACTCATTTTCAATAAGTACAATCTTTGCACACTTCTTATCTTCCTTTTAAAATGCACATACGCAACTCTGTGTCCCCAAACTGTACATCCATAAAAAATAATTGGTCGCAACTCTCCTTTGTATAACGTTATCAATTCTTTATGCGTAATGTTAAACTTGCTGATATCTACCTATAACATACCATAATACTTTTTTTTTTCACTTTTTCTAAATGTTTCCAAAAATGAAGTTTCTCATCTATGACTACTCCCAAGTATTTAATATTTTGTTCAAACCTTCAATGAGAGACAGTTGGAAATGTGCGTATCTTCCTTCCGTGCGCCAAGAAGGTGTTTGATGACTCTATCGGCCAGAGGTGTAATTCGTGACGAGCCGGAAATCGAACCCGGGAAACCTGCTTAAAACGCAGGGGTGTTGACCACTACTGAGCTGACGGTCGAGTAGTGCTCAAAGCAGGAGTCCCGGCTTCGATTCCAGTATCGTCACCAATTACACCTCTGGCCGCAAGTCGTCGCAGTTGGCAATATGATCGCCAAGGATTTTCCCAATCCTAATTTAAAGCCATTTTCATAATCCTGTTTTTTTAAAAATAATGTAGCTTATATTTTGGAACCAAAGTACATTATAAACCTTTTACATTGTTTTCGTAACCCAAAAACAAATGGACCATAAAAATTTTATGGTGCTTTTGTTTCTGGATAATGAAGGTTTTACCCTTTTTAAAAGTGGAATTGTATTAAATTAAAAATGAAAGATAAGTTGGTCATTGTCATCTATCGTTAGTCATATAACAATTTATGTACTCTTTATAATTCTGCATTCTACTCAAGTTATTCTATTCACCGTAACATTAATGACCAAACGAATGTAAGAAACCGATTAAAAGAGTAAACCGTAGTAGTTTTTTGTATTTCGTGAAGTATATTGTTTGCAATTTAATTCTATAAAATATGTAACGTATGTCTTAAGAAAATTAACAAATAAAGCTTTTGATATCTTCACGTTTAAAAACAAATTTAGGGTTTCCGTTGTGTATCTACTAGATGTCAAAAATTTGCTTTAGAGCATCTGAGAAAAACAATTGGACACAATTCTGAGTTCAACTTTACTCTAATGGTTGTTTTTACGTAAGAAAAAAAAGAAATAAAACAATACAATTGTATGGAAATACGACTTTAATGAGTACTTTGGAAAATTACATCGTTCACAGTTGTAATAAAACGGCTTAATCCATTTGTAACGACATACGAAGGACATAAAGTATAATTTCTGCTCAGAAGTTATTTAAGAGAGAAAATAGTTTTGACAGAAACAAAGCAATTAGTTGTCGAGTAACTAGAGCACAACAGTGGCACAATTGAATGGAATGGAAAGGGACAACTGTAGGTTTATTTCTGTGGACAGTTTAAGCTTGGTATAATTCAGCGAATTTAAATATTTTGGTTGCATCGAGTGGGATTTTATGAGAATTTCGGTCTCAAGGACTTTCCAGAACTCTAAATAGATCAATTCCGGCGTGAAGTTTCTTCAAAAGATTCGTTGCGGCTGTTTCCAGATTATACTTTTTATGTTCCCAAACCAATTTTATGTTCTTGGAGAAAACCGAATTAAACCCTTGTTTATTTATATGGATTCGTTTATTTTAGTAATATTAATATTACTAAAATAACATTTTTAGTAATATTAATATTACTAAAGTACATTTTTAATAATATTAATATTAAATAATAATATTTTGTGGATTGTTGCAGTAATAACGAGAAGTTCATTTTGGACACGTGTTTAGATTTGAGAAGGGATGAATACAATTTGCATATGAACAGTGACGGATGTAAGGGGGCTATAGCCCCCCCCTCCTCATTCGATTTGAACTCTTAACAGATAAAAATGAAGCTGACAAATGGCATACTTTGTTAAACTGTTTCCAGATTAATAATTGCTATTGCTATTAATAATATAATTATTTTTATTAATAATACTAGATTAAGAAAATTAAGATTAATGAAATTAATAATACCATACTAATAACTTCAACAATTAATTGTTATTGTTATTAATAATACCAGATTGTTAATTATTTATTTTATACATTTTATTTAAAAGTAATATTTATAAAATTTGTGTTGTAACACCATAATTTTTAAACAAAACTGCTCCGCGGTTAACCTCCCCCCCCCCTCGATTACGGTCTAGATTTCCCCGAGAGGATTTACATCTAGTAACTAAGTGTTTGGCAAACACGGGGCCCCGAGCTGAGTCTGGCATTACTCCCACTTACTTGTGCGAGGCTCCTTCCTTTCTCTTTTCTGACCTCCCTTGGTCACCTCTTGTTCTTTTCGATCCCGACGCCATTAGGGCTAGGGTATCTTTCATTTTCCTCTTTCCTTTTTTTATAATGATATATGTAATGTTTAGAGATATATTGATATTTGAGTATTGAGATGTAATTGAGGAGGGTTTTTAGTGGGTATGGCTGAGCCATTCGGCGAGTCCCACACGCGGGGAGAGTCATGTTGGCTCTCCCTAGTGCGTAACTGCATTTTCCCTACCTGTACAAGTTTTAAGGGCTCTAATGACCTCGATGTTGACGAGCCCTAAAGCCCCAAAAAGAAAAAAAAACGGTATAGATTCGCCACTGTACATATAAGTATTTATCTCACCCATCTCGTTGTCATTCAGATCACTGTGTTAAGCTGTAATAGTAAAGTATTAAACCAATGTCATACTTAAATAAAAAATTAAGTTTCATTTTCTGTTTTTCATTGAGATAAGCTTTAAAGTATCAATTATACTTCCACGTGATACATCCTCATTGCAGTACATTTCGTCTAGGAATAGGAGGATGAAGAAATTGTTCGAAGTTTCAGTTTCTCAAGATGTAATAATTCCTGAGACGATTCGTCCTACTTACGAGTCAGTTACGCTTGGACGATTATTAAGGTAGTATGGACGCGCCTGGCGCTAGTCAAGCGAATATAACCATTTATGAGACATTCGATAATGTTATCTATTCAGTTTATATCGAGATAATCATAATAACAGAAATTAATGAATTAATGGCGTAATAAAAACTGGGAATCGTTAATTATACCGTTTTATTTGAAACACTGTAGTCGAATAATGGTTCCATCCTGGCCCGAGTTTTTCTCCGGTTTTCCCTCGGATAGAGGTGGATTTTTTTTATGAAGACTCACTAGGCTCTTGCCTAGAGACAGAAACAATTAATGTAATTATTAGCGAATTTAGTGTTATGTAATAGTTACGAATTATCAACAATACTTTCTGAATGATTTATAGCTAGATACTAATATGTTTTTGTGAAATGTCTTTTCTGTGTTTTATTAAATGCAATATTTGTTGGTATTATGTCAATACTATAACACGTGTGGAACTATTTTTTTATCCTTAGAAATATGTTGAAATGTTAAAATCCGCCTTTACGTTAATGCCCGTGATCGGAATTGATAGGATGGTCCCTTGCTTTCTTCCGGAGAGTAAATTAGTTTGTCCTCTACGTGATCATACGCAGTTTGCAACTTTTGCTTTTTGGACAATAAAGTTTAATAGTTCTCTGATTTTGCGACAATTTTGTTCTATATCTGAATTGCCCAGAGAAGTAAGGCAAATTTTTGAACGAATTTCATTATTAGATTTCTGACTCAGGCGATAGTTTTCCATACCAATATCAATGAGAATGACATTAGAATTTATAAAAAAAATTGTCCCTTCAGAGACACTATGCGTAAGAGCCCATTCAACCATCGGTTTTATTCCCGGAAGGTGACAATTTTATTCGACATTTTATTTTTTTTTTAATATGAAAAATGTCAAAATAGTTGTCATGACGTCAAACCGAACAAAATAAATGCCTCACGCTGAGGACTGAATCATGGGGACCACGTTCTAGTTTGACGTATTTCTCAACAGATCGCGATGAATAACAAAGATTGATAACATAGTTATTCATCGGTAAGTCTTGATGATATTTGGAGCGTTCTTTTCTACAATTAATTCTCGACCTGTTCGATACTTTTTCTTGTTAATTTCACCGGTTAAATTCTCTACAATTTTAAAAGTCTTTGAGAGTTGTTACCATAAGAACCCATGCAAATTAAACTGCAATTTGTTCGAAAACAAGTCTGTAAACCCAAAAATTTCACTACACATTTTTTAAAGATACTAGTATTTTCTTTTGATCGAACAGAATAGTTATCCCTCGGATAAGTTTATTTAACCCTTTCACAGAAAACTTCAATTTAATTTATAATGTTTACGAGATGGCGAAGAAAAAGAGCTGACATCGTCACAAAATTGCTGCGTTCGAATGGAATGTGCCACGCAGTTTGGAGTGGCAGTTTGGAGTGGAAGTTTGGCAGTGGCGTTCCGGGTTAGTTGCGTGTTGGTGAAAAAGTTACGTGGAGTATAATAGTGAGAAGAAAAAAATATATTTGTCGTAAAATATTTTTTCATATATCTCCTACACGTGTTTAAATTTTAGAAAATACTGACTTTGATCAATTATTGATATCACAAGCAAAAAGGCTGCTTGTGGAAAAAAATTTGTAACAAATACATAAATTATTTATTAGTGTTATACTTTAATGTATCTTTAAAACAATTAATTTGTAAAATATATTTACATTTACAAATAGTGTAACAACTATATTTTTAAATTCGCATTTTTTTGCATTTTGACCAAATAAAACAAAAAAGTTTTAAAATCATTCCGATGTTTCGACCTTTAATTTTGGTCATCATCAGGATTTAAAAAAAAATTATTTGGAATAAATGCGAAAAACAACTTCTGTATTGATAAATATGACCAAAAATTCTCACGTAATAATAATAATAATAATAATAATTAATGTATTGTCAAAAAACAGTACAAACTGCGTATGCCCAGTGAAGGACAGTAAACTAATTTACTCTCCGGAAGCAAGCAAGGGACCATCCTATCAATTCCGATCAAGGGCCCTGAGGCAGAGGCGGATTCAAAAATTTCAAAAATATATATTTTTAAATTAAACGTGCTGTCTCCTGTATTTTTGACACACATTCAATTTTTATAAGAAGAGTTATGGGGCTGGTTTTAATAAAATTCCAGGACCAATTTTTAGCCTCAATCGGATCGTGGAATGTGCCTGAGTAGAACTCTCAAGGAAAGCGTTTCGTCTCGAAATACTTATGTACGTTTCCGCATCTTTCAAAGACCTAATGGAGGACTCGAGTCACCCGACGAACGTGACTCACCAAAAAGCTCCTCAGGGTCTGCTCATATTTTTCAAGAAAATTGTAGATATTATCTTGTGAAGCCTTTTAACGCACTGAACCACACAAACATGACTTCAGGAGACTCGAATACCGCATATTATCGTTTTAAGAAACGACATATTAAAATTCCGTATATTAGAGATAATACTAGCTATGTGAAAAATGCAGATACAACACATTCCTGGATTTGTAGTACCCCGGCATTAAATTATCGCTGGGAAGTAAAGTATGTCATGTCCATTTTATCAAAATAAATAATTTAAAACTTACGATTTTATGGGCAAATATCATTTATTTTACGCTTTTTCAGAACAAAAAAAAATCAGGAGTGTTCCCCACTTAGCTTTCCAAGTACTATTCATAACAAAAACACATGGCACTACACGCACTACGTAACACTAACAATTTAAGAAAAAAGGAAAAACACTTCAAAAAAGAAATAATATATTATGATGACATATTTCAAAGATCAATCAGTTTCAAAATATTTAAGATCACAGTACATAGTAAACTACTAAAAATCATGATAACGTATTAAGTATAGATTGTACGAATTATCTTCAACATTAAACTCTTTGCAATACCCTTATTGGTAGATTTAAAAAAAAACCTCCAAAATTTGAAAATAGACTCTCCTGGAGCCAATTCGCAATGATCCCAAAATATCTCGATTTTTTTTCGACCGATTAAAAAAATATTCCTTAAACAATTGGAAAGTAATAAACAATTGGTCGTAAGTCGTCTTAAAGTATTCATTTATTTTAATTTTATAACGGACGTTAATAGTAGAATTAGTTACAATATTCCAATTTATGCGGAAATCAGTTTTTTAAACAAGATAATTGAATATGGTTATATATTTAATGTTCAATTGTTCTGTTGTGAATGGATCGCGTTAAAAAAAACTACTATGTAAAATTTGCCCGTTTTTTAATTTTTTTATTTTTTACGAAAACATTGGTTTCATAATGTTTCGGAAAAATATTAGTGTTAAGTAGAAAGATAATGACCTCATTGTCTGTGGACGGTATTGAATTCACCCTGGGTCTCAGCCAGTGAGGAACCTCCAAATATGTCACCAAAAATATTTAAAAAATTCAATTGGAAGTTTAATATACTTTTAGTATTCTGTAATAGTAACATAAAAAATGACTGTCAACCACAACATAAATTTGATTTTTTTCACAATGTAAATATGATATAGTTGTCACAGCAGCGTGTTTAGTTAGAATCAGTAGTCAGTGAACTAGAATCATACGTACATTAATGTATTTTTTGTATCTCTGTTGCTCGAAGGAAAGTTTTCGGTTGTACGAAAACAGACCAATGCTCATCTGTTATATATCATTGTTATTCATGACACAGTGCGTAGACGTAAAATAAATTTAGGCAGTTTTTGCATAGCGTACATGCGAGCTATCATATACGCTGTCCACATGTAAGTTACTTCTGCGCATGCTCAGAATATCGTGGTATACCAACACTTCTAGCGCAGAAACAGCGCCTCTGTTTACGTACGATGTGAATGGTTCGCTAGTGAGTGAAGTCACGACGGATTCTGGTCTGGATTTGAGGTCTGAGAGGATATGAGAGAGATTTGTTGGTCGTGTGAACCGTATGAATACGTACTGGCGTACTCACAGTACAGTTGACTTGTGTACGCTTTGTTAGGGTTTACAATTTTTAATATAATTTGAGTGGAAGGTACGCTATGCAAAATGCATGGACTACACTGGATCTTTCCATGTACGTTACGATAGGTTGCGCTTACTTTATGCAAAATCTCTCTAATTTATCGAAAGCAGCGCGGTAAATACCGAATAAGGTTTATTAAAACATTAGTAAATTAAAAAATGAATTATTTAATACGTGAAAACAGGATGTACAATAATGGTCAACAAAATACAATAATTTAGAAAGGCTTGTACGATAATTCTCTTTTGAAGATCTGGCAACTCTGCTATATTTTAAATGTTCAACACCGTTACAATATTTGGGTGGCTACAGCAATTGTGAAACAACCAAATGTTCGAATCAGTGTGTCTCCTAAAAATGAATTCTTCGAAATAAGAATGAAAAGAAATAGCAATTCATATCGTACGTCTTTTAACGCTCACGAAAAGGTTTTAGTTTATTTAATTGAGGTAAGACGCTTTTGCCATTATTGGAGGAATGAAGAAAATCATAACAAAATGTTTACAAGCTATCCGTTAATTTAACTCTCTCTGCGTTTTTCGTTTGAATTCAGCCAGTCATTAAATAACATAATAATTGATTAAAATTTATCGGGCATGATATATTATAATAATATGTGCATTACATAAATTGCGTAAGTAGTGTTGACGTTCGTGTTAAGTGTGTAACTAAGGCTATTGCAACTGACATGTGCTGATTCTTATGGCAGTTACGTAATAAAGAATCTCTCATTATTCATTTAATATAACTTCATCTGCGATTTTCACGCGACACCCAACACCGCCCCCGAATTCTTGGAGAGAATTTAAAAAATAGATATATAATATTTGAGGCATATTAGCTACACAAATCTTACCTATCTTCCTAAAAACTTATTAAAAATCACGAATTAAAAAAAATTGGGTCTTTATTTTCATGAATGACTATCCCCGCCCTCGTATCTTGAGAGAATTTTGTGTGGGTGCGTGCGGAGGCTGGTTTTGTATCGAATATTTTGCGGTTATCAAATGATAACCCGAAAACAATATTTAGCTTAATGACTTTAGGTTCAAATACTTTTGTATTCGAATTCTTCACAAACTGCATATCGCATAAAATAAAAGAGATATGTTATAAGGGAATAAGCACCATAAAACTGTAAAATCCGAATTCCTATTCTCTGAAAACATTTTTATTTGAAAGGAACGACATTTTTCGGCCTAAAGAGATTTTAAATCTCATCTTTTAATGGAACTGTGCATCGCCATGAGCATTAAAACGCAAAGAAGTGTCTCTCGTTGAGCTCAGGATGGTTTTATGCGGCTATTAAGTCGTACGTGTGTGAATGCAACATTAATTTTTGTTATTAAAGTAGTCGAATAGCGAAGGCAATTAAAAGCCTCGTGGCTGTCCAATGAAAAGATATCATAGGTCAGCACTATGTAGCACCACTGGACTTATGCTCATAGAGCGGGAGAATACGACGAATAATTTCATACATTAAAGTGTTTGTTTGTTTGTTTGTTCGTTCGTTCGTTCGTTTGTCCTCTTTGCGCTCCTAAACCATTCATCCGATTCACGTGATTTGTTTTCTTAATTCCTAGGTATGTTCTCTGGTAAGGTTTGCGTGTATGTATGTCAAGACAATCAAATTCTACAAGAAAGTCTGTGACAGCTATTTAAAATAGACGTGTAATAATACTTCAATTAAAAAGAGTAATTTATATAGGGGAAAAAAATCCTAATCCAATTGAATGCATTCTGTGTTTGGTGTATTTAATAAAACATGAAAACTAAATCCTAAAATTTCGACAAAATAGTCAAGATTTTACATGCGTTTTAGATTTACAAGCAGCCGCCGTCGTGTGTTGCCTCGAGAGGACCAGACAAGGATTCGATTGGCGCTACACGTGAAGCGTGGGGTGCTTCACGTGAAGCAAATCTCAAGTAATAATGAGAGTTCGAGAACAAATTCGTAACTAGTTGTTTAAATTTTTTAATACCTAAAAGTTCACCAAATTATGGCAACATAGAATTGAAATGGCCGATTAATCCATAAAAGATATTTTGTAATATGGACCTCAATCTTGTATTACATTACGCCAATATTTTTTACCATTTACAGATACTCCCTTTCCACTTAGACGCATTAGTTATTATCTACTTAGTACCACTGGAAAATATTTTGGAAATTTTTTTTGAGTAGTTGCATGAATGTCAATTGCTGCTTCATAGTCTACTGCACAAGCCGATATATTCATCATTAGTTACCGTCTCATGCGCTATTGTGCGTGCAAGATTACGTTGTTACTTGCTTCAAGATGCAGGTAGTAATTTCAGGAATCATTAACCTTCACTGCACATGCGTATAAAAATCCCTGGACACAATTCTGTAAACAATATGAGACATACTTCAAGTCATGTAATTTTGTCCAAAATTATGCAATATGGCTGACTAACGCGAATTGCGTATTCAAGTTATATCCAAATAAATATTTGTAGTTGTCTCAAAAGCAACTGTTTGCTGTAAAGAAATATAATAATCTAAGACACAAGATGATATTCGTTCCACACGCTCGCTGCAGAAGGAACAGAATAGCACCACATGAGCAAGTGAATTGAATTGATGACCGATATTGGTGATATATTTGAATTGATGATCGATGTTGGCGATAGATTTAAGTTTTCATAAATTCGAATCTCCTGCCAACATAACGCGAGGTACAAATGCCATTACTCTTATGGACGATGACGAAGTAAAAGTGTTGGCTACATTGTACACAAGAGCTATAAGAGCTAACGAGACTG
The DNA here is from genome assembly GCA_002313205.1 of Laupala kohalensis. Taxonomy (NCBI): domain Eukaryota; kingdom Metazoa; phylum Arthropoda; class Insecta; order Orthoptera; family Trigonidiidae; genus Laupala; species Laupala kohalensis. The sequence continues at coordinate 131,593 of NNCF01126556.1, forward strand.
GCAAAAAAATAAAAAAATAAATTGTTGTAAAGAAAGCTGTTACAAAGTGCCTAAGACCACGTTGAAGACAATAAAGTAATTTATTTGACTAATATACAATAAACTAATAAACACAGTGCGTTTCCGTTCATGATTTTTTCTACCTAAATTGAATTTCCCGAAGCAAAGAAACAAGAATTTGAGTATATTTTTATTCGCTTATTAAAAATTTAAGTAAATATATGAAATCCATTTATTTTGTATTAATGAAATTAGTAGATCTCAAACTGTATGCCTTAACCTATTGTTTGCGTGAACCTTATTATATAATATTGGATTTTTTTCATTCAATTTTATTTCATTAATTAATAATTATTTAATTCATTCAAAATTATTCCAGGGTATTATAAACGGTTGGTCGTGCATTCATCTGTGATTTGCTAAAATACTAATAGAGGTTTATTTAATGGATTTAATGTTTCTTCTTATCTAGCCTCCTTGGGGTCTAATAATTAACCAATGAACATAATAATTAACACTCAATTGGCGTGAGGGCTTTCGAACATTAAACATTTAGCTCAATTTCGTTCTCTTATGATTTCCACGGAACTACAAGGGAAACAAAAATTTTCAGAAGAACGAGAATTAAGGGTTTAGAAAAAAGAGTAATCATGAGATTCATAGCTTGGAAAATTAACGAAGATATTTTTAATAATGAAGCAAAGTAGGTTACTCGCAAAGTTTGTTAGTTAATCCAATATTTCATGAAATAATGAATAATTTTGTTTCCGCAACAGAATTTTCCGTTATTAATTGGTTTCTGAATGCAAATAGCTTATTTAATGTCATTGTGATTTTAATTATTAATGTCAACATTCGGACTTCAAGCAATTTGTATTATAATCAGCGAAGAAAAGCAATTATCTGTGTTCATATCGGATACACCCGATGCTGTTGTACACATTTTTTTGGATACGATTTGTACTCGAATTTTGAAAACTTCCAAATATCTTGAGTCCAGAAATGTTTACTTCGTCCCCATCAAAAAATAAAATTTTCCCCGCCCACCTCGCAAAATATGGACGAAATGGAATTTTGAACCTTATTTGGGGCAAGTAAATTTTCAGCTATTCAAGTTGTTCTGTTTTGATTATTTTACCCTATTTATTTTAATTCCTAAGTTTGTACCCATTTGTATGTAAGTAACTTGATTTTTTTAGAAAATTTATATTGTTGTTGACTGTTCATTCCTATGAAACGAATATGTTTGAATCATACTTAACTGGTTATTACTCATTTTTAGAATTTGTACGTAAATTTTGACTACTCGTTTCAAGAAGGACGAATATTTTTGAATCATTTAGACTTGTACGAAGGAAACTAAACGAAAAAAAACAAAACATTTGTGACAGATTATCCTGTTTCTGTTTCAAAAAGTGCAGTTACCTGTTTAATACTGGTTTAGACACATATATAATTCGTAAAATCTAATAACGTAACATAAATGTGTGAATTATGATATTTGTTATAGGTGTACAGCCAAATTCTTTTAGAGGGAAGCCGAAACATTATTTGTAATTTTAAAGTAATGTTAACATTTATTCGTATACAAATAAATAAATCTGAATTGAAAAGAAGTTAATTAATTTCGGTGGGAAGGGGGGAAGACGAGTCTCCCCCCGACCACGTGTCCTCATGTGCGTTAGGTGAGAATGTTGGAACAGAGGTACTTGGTTCGACAGTTGCTAATTGACAGGAGTGTTGAGCATATCAACACACTCATTCACAAACGAACGAGATAGAGGCGTGTTCAAATGTGCACATAGTGGTTTTTATCTTTGCAGATTTTTAGAATAATAACCGAAACGTTCGCAAAGTTAACCTCAAGATGATGATGATGATGATGATGATGATTAATTTTTCATTTCTCCCACGCGGGGGAAAATATTCACCTGCCACAGGTGGTATTGTGACTAGGCTCTCATGCGGTGAGCAAGTGACGAGCGTGTTTATTCTCATATTCATAGTAGGGGACTTTCATTAAATTCCCTGTCAGATGTTGTTGAAGGAGGTTCGCCACATTATTGTGTCTCTTTGCATATTCTGTGCCTGCTAGAAATTGGCACGATCCTATTATGTGTTCTATTGCTTGTGTTGCACTTTCTACATTTATCGTCCGTTTTCTTCTTTCTGGATGTACTTTCGATAGTTTCTTGTAGGCACATCCTTGTCTCGGATGGCCATTATGAACCCCGTTGCCTCACCAAACAAATTTCCTTTCTTGAGTCAGAGATGTGTTGCTTCTTTATCAATCTCCTCGTTTTCCAACTGATTAGCATAAGTTCTATGTAGTGTTTTTGATTTCCAGTCTGCTTTCTGGTCATCTATTGATTTGCATTGCAAAGCAAAATTCATGTTTGAGAGATGTAGAGGTGTTGCATTGATATCGGCTCTACGAATGACTGGAAACATATCGAGAGGTGTTTGTTTCTTGTGAAAGTGCTGTCTTAAATTATCAATTTGCTTACAATGGAGTCTTGGGATGTCAACTATGCCCATTCCTCCTAGTGATGCAGGGAGAGTAACCCGTTCCACTGCTGCTTTCGTGTGCCTCATTGGATGCTCAGTGAGCTGTGTTCTGATTAGTCTTGAAATGTCTTCTAAATCTGTTATTGACCATTTAATTATACCAAAAGAGTATGTAAGTATTCGCACTGCAAAGGTATTATTTGCAATTATTATTTGGAATTAGGCAAGTTTGCGAACATTATAAAAACTGCAATTTTTATTTTTAATAAAGAAGGAATTGAGAAATTGCATGCTCAGTGACAACTCCTTTTCCCCCAACACCGACACATATGAACCTGAGGAAAAGAGTGAACGTAAATCGACTAATCATTGAATCTTTCCTCGGAGAAAAATGCCGTAAAAAGTAGGTCGCAGCAGGAAGTAATGATAATAGGAATACATGACTCTCGACTGCAGCAGTCACCGGAAACGGGTAAAGAGGCCTGCTTCGGTGTCGCGCATTACGCTTAGCCACGGCTTCGAAGCAAGCACACGGCCGCTAAGCACGGGCTGTGGAAAGAGAACGCACGCGTTTTAAGGTCGCTTTAGTCACGCCTCGCTCGCCAAGTGTCTCACGCCTCCCTCCCTCCCTCCCGTACGGATGGCTCTGTTCGGAAACGAATGAAAGCGAGAGTGCGATGAAGAAAAAAACAATTGATATGGAAGAATCGCGATCTCCATGTCTTATAATTCAGAAGCCTAATGATTGTGATAATTAGAATCTAATTAACATATAAAAGTAAGATTTTGCTTCAATATGTTTAACACCAATAATCTAGCAAATTAAAAGAGCAATAGATTACAAATTTCTTCCATGTGGAGAAGAATCATTCAACTTGTCCGACTTCAACAACAATGCGATGAAGAATCATTAAAATATAGGACAGTTTAAATTGTGTTTCAACATTAAATCGACATGAAAAAATCATATATTTTTTAATTTGCAAGGTTAATGATTGTAATAGTTAAAATAGTTAATTAATATATAAAAGTAAGATTTTGTTCGTGTACGTTTAATATCCATGAAATTTATAGAATACTATGAAGGGTTATAGACATCGGATTTTTTCGAACTAAGGAGAATCATTCAATTTCAAATATGGACTAGCTTTAATTCTGTTATAAATAAAATAAATACATGACTTTAGTGTCGAGACACAGACCCAGGTCCACCTAACCATAATTTGTTTAACATTACGTTAACATTTAACTTTGTTTAACAAATTATTTATCAGATGTTGAAGAAATATTGAAGAACTCCCATCTAGACGTCACATCTGACAGCAACACAGATAAGAGACTGTGCCATTTATACAAACCAAAAGTATGTTTACGAGCATTTTGCACACTTGACATTACAAACCAGAAAGAAACCAAGAGATATAGGAAATCCACCTCCATCTTCTTTCCCAGCACTTGAACTTGTTTTTGGCCCTTTTTTTGATAAAAACGTTAGCACCCATGAACTTCCTCATTTTCCCCTTAAACATGAGTGTGCAAGTCGTCGTTTTTGAGGTCGCTGTGATTAGTAGTCATTTCTCGTGTTGTTTATGCTCTAAATTGCGCAGATTATGTGATACTCATTATATAATATTGAAACCCATACTATATTTCTTCTTACGACCGTTCAATTTATTCTCTTGCTGGACCAGCATTAAATTGTTATTTACATTTTAAAATTTTTATTTAAATTTAATAATTTTTAAATTAAAATTTTTATTTTATTAAATTTAGTATTTATACATGTTTCCCCGTAGAATGCTACGTAATCCCCGAATATCAGTAACTTCATCGACAAACGCAATGAACAGCGCTTTGCAGAGATCTTACGAAAATCCCATTAAATGATCGGTGTTTGGCAGTTTATAAAGTAGTGGTACCACAACGCTAGAGATTGAGAGGAACCTTCATTATTATCGACACACAACAATAATTGGTAAATCATTTCTTACAAAAATCTATCCCAATGTCTTTTGGAAGTAGGTGAAGAGAGAAATACATAGTCATGGACAGCCACGAAGTTAAGCGTTGATGAGGCGAGGAATGCTTATTATGATCATTATTCAGTGTGATTTGTCACGTACACATGGGATTGTAATCACATTGTGAGCAAAGGACATCTGAAACTCCGCTTGTGACGTATGTCAGAATACGTCTTTCCTTTCCCTCTTGATTGAGATCGTGTTCATGAAATTAACACAAAATAGGACTGCTCTATTTTGCGGGTGGGACAACTTTTGTAGATTTATCTAAGTACAGTTTAGAAATTTTTTTGAAACATAAGAGGGAGGACACATTCTGGCATTCATTTTATTGTATTTTATAGTAATTTAATCTATGCAGAAATTATTTGTATGATTTATTTATTATGATAGTAAGCTTTTACAGAACAAAATATAAAGTAATTGAGGTTCATGAGCAACAAATTGGTTTCAATCACTCAATAAACTTTACAGCTTTTCTTTTCCGTTCGATCATTATTCCGTTCGATCCCGACACGTACGAAATCATACGCACGCTTCAGTTAAAAACTCCACAGAACTTTCCTGTTCTTAGCTATATACCGAAATATAAATCGAAAATGTACCGAGTGGTATAAAATATTAATATGAATGTTTTCTCACATCTTAAATGTTAATATGTTTAATGTTAAATGGATATGTAACAGCGGTGTCATGGCAAATTTAGCAGTGCCGGAACGCTGAATTTCCCGTATCTCCCAACAAAATGGGGTCTCGCGTCCCCCCATCAAATTTTTTTTATAAATTGATGTGCTAATGATTGTATTTTAACGCCTTTTGGGGTCGATTTTCGGCATCAGAAGTCAAGGATTTTTCTAAAATAAACTCTTACGTAAGTATATAAATTTACAAAAAACATATTCCAAGAACCAGCACCGAAACGGCGTTCTCGCACCATGACACCACTGGACATGTATTAATATTAATATGAATAATTTTTTCATCTACATAGTAAAAATTATTTGAAATTTTCCATTCAATAATTGGTCCATATCGATGTCGATTTTAAGAAACAGTCTCTGCACAAGTACCACGAATTTCACGCAAGCAATTGTGCGTATCCATACTAATATCTTTTTCACCCAAATTGAACCCTAACATTTTAGGAATTGAATCATTGCAATTAGTTGTTTGCGTTGAGGAGAAAGGAGTCGTCATGCTGAGTGGTAAAAGTGCTGTGAATATCCTGTTCCAAGCGGACCGTAATTATCGCTTAACGATCCCGTCTCTTCACGTTCCTTGGCTATTACATAAACTTATCTTTATATCACGAAGACATATCTCCAATACCAAACGGTATTTAAATTGATTTCTTGCTTTCAGAGGAATAAGACTATTCCTCTGAAATAAGCGATAAAATAAGACTATTGAATTATTTTTACTGTGTAGTATACCAATTTAATGATACGTTTCGTTCTGTTAAATTGATTATTGATTTTAGATCTTTTACGAAGATAATTAAATTGACGCAGTGGTACTGAAATGTCCATTTGATTGTTATCGTATATTTTGAAATTTTGAAAAATGCGTATTAACCGTAATGGGTTCAAAATTTTCCTCAATAAAGTAGAAATATTGTTTTTTGTCATTTAAGTCCAATTATTTGATATCCAGATTTCGGATATGCAGGAATGAGAGATATAACTAATGAGGGAATAAAATAATAACTATAAGTAATGAGGGAAATAACACTTCTTGTAACAGGTCTATTTGTGAGGTATTAAGTAAAATAGACTAATGGTGTAGTTCTATATTATTTCGAGAGAAATAAATTATATAAATCGCAAATATTGAATATTTCTTCTATTCTCGAGAGCATTGTGATGATATCCACTGAGTAGAAGTGATCTAACGATCTCTGTTGCAGCTACGGTCGATTTATAATTTTGTTAATATCAGAAAATTATTATTTGTTACATTGAAGAGTCTCTATAGTGGCTAACGATCAAGTAATCAAATATCTTGAATATGTGTCATTTTAATTTATGATTAATCAAAAATCATTTCTCAATTTTATACTAACGTACATTTTATCCGAGCACAGCAGATATTTGAGATAAAACTCAGGAAAACCACGGAAATAATACTGATTTATTTGTAAATAATTATATTGTTAGGTATCGTATTTCATGATTTGCATCGGTTGTGCGAGTTTGACACAGAAAAAAAAAGCACAATGAGACATGGGCGTATCCAGCTCAAAACGTAAGGTAGGGAAGATTTTTGAATTCAATATGTCAAAGAGAATTGAATTCCATACTAGCTACAGACTATATACACACTAGCATTAAAAACACAATTTATTTAAAAGAATCAATTTTTAAACAATAGTGTATAAGGATTAGTTACAAATTTTTCAACTACTTCGTTCATAAAATGTTCCATATGGAAAATTGGGTCCTAGAGTCCTAACTGTTGCCCCAGTCTGCATTCGCCCTTTCGCAGTGAGAGGAAGAAGTGTCCAGAAGCACGAGAGAAAAAATCGATTGTGAAGCACAATTGTTTCACCAAGTACGGTCGTGAGGTTCAATGCGGTTTTCACGAGGTTCAATGCGGTTTTATCAACATGAATATGTGAGAAGAATTAAGAGTGAGGTGCTATTTCCGTCAGGTATTAGCACCACATTTTTTTTGTGGGGCTTTAGGGCTCGTCAACGGCTTAGAATCGCCACATTAAACACATTTGTCGACGTAGAAATAATTGTAGGTATAGAAAGGAACTGTGATGCATATCTGTTTCAGAGTTATAACAAATTCTCTTTATTTTGTACTTAAAGTTAGTAAAATAACGGAACCAAATATCTAATTTGGTTGGCACGAATAAATTATATTTTTTTAGATCATAGAAATTTCAGTTGTAAGAGTCTGAGTGTGTAGTTTGTTTAAATGCATTTGTAACGAATTTTTTAAACTGCTCTTTAAAGTTTTGATTTTCTCTGCTGAGGAAAAGGAGATACGCTCGTCAATGTGTTCCGTGTTTCACTTCGTTATGGAGATAAACAATCGAAATGTCTTTTCGAATAACATGAGAATTCCTGATTTTAGTAATATCATTGGGATATGATAATTGATCCACTCAATGAAAACAAGTCAACAGGATTTAATCAGCCCCAGTGGTGGCGCAGATGGTAGTGTTGTCGCTCATCACCAAGTCATCCTGGGTTTGATTCCCGATGAGGCCAGAGAATTTGTTGCTTTTCACATTAATGTCCCAGTTCACATAGCTATGACTACTGAAAAGCAAACCTTCCTTCCTCTATCCACCTCCTCCTAGTATCAATAACTATATTACTAATTATTTCTACTTACCCCTCCATTGTGGGCCAAGTTGTTGGTAAACCCAGCTAAGCGACCCACCTACTAACAATGACCTACCACCCAACTTTCTAACTCCTATCCCTCCATGTAGATAAGCTTCAATGGCACTAAGCTACATTTCCCATTCACAAATACAAAAAACAACATCAAAAACCAGGATTTTATGGGAACTATCATAACTGTGTAAACGGAACGACTTTAATGTTCTTCTTTATTTCGTCTAGTGGGATTTAGGCGATCTTACGAATAGATTTCATTACAACACACGGATGTACAAAATTCACATTCAAAACTGCTATTTCGACTGCGAAGTAATCGGTCATTTATTGTTTGTCAATTCAGAAACACTTGTCCTGATATAAGTTAAAATACTATGTCAATTTCATTGCACATAAACCAACATTATCTTCGTGAATCATTGGTGGAAATAAAATATTCCGAAATCTGTTTGCAGAATGTAAACCTCACGATTGCAAAAAAATCGTACCGCGTGCACATTCTATTGTATTCGCTTATTCCTTCTGTTTTTGGAAGTTATATCAATTTCTGTTGACTTAATTCCCTCGTCGTATAAAAAGGATTAAAATAATATGTAATATTTTGAAGTACTCGCAAAGAAAATGAGAACGTTTGGTGGGAGATATATGTTATGTTAACTGTAAACAAATGTACATTGTCCCAATGAAACGAACGAGTCATGGAAAATCATAATTATTTTTTTGATGGCGATGAATACCATATTTATGAATTCTTTAGTTACAACTATGAAACAACGGAGAAAAAAATTAAACCACTTGAACTAAAACATTTTTCTACACACTTTGAAAATATTCCCTGGAACACAATTTTAAACCTGACTGTAGTATTGACTATTATCTGGGATGTAATATCCCTCCCGAGACGACCGAACAAATTCTCGAAACAACACTGATAGCGTAAGTTGAGACAATGTATATCATTATCTTACGTACATACACTGAGTAAACCACTCGCTTCAGATGCAATGTAGAGCACTTCACCGACTTGCCTGATAGAGCGAATTTCCTGTGACGTAGGACGCTATGTAATGCGACCCGAAGCTGCGTATGAAGTTGACGACGGACGCAGAATCCCCTGGGCGGATGAGCTCAGCCTCCCGCGCCACCGCGTCCTCCAGCTCCGGCTGCGGGGCGTCTGCGCCAGCGGGCAACAATCGCGCCTTCTCCCGATGGCGCGCCACCCGCACCAACACGAACGAGTAACCTCCCGCCAGATAGGTGGCGTTGATCCCCAGATGGCGCGCGATCGCCGCGCGACTCCAACTACCCGAGAACGCCCTCCACGGCCGGTCCAACTTCTCCAGCGAAAAGTCCCGGAAGTAGGCTTGAAGCAGTTGCTTCACACTGTCACAGAACTCCATGTGGAAGTCTCCGGTGAACACTGGAGTGGGTTGTCGCGGGTCCCGCGTGTTCTGCGGCGCCGGGTGCAGAGAGGTGTTTTTGAAAATGTCTACGGTGGGTTCCCGGAAGATCCACGAGGGGTCACTGTCGTTGCGGGGCACTACGCGCATGCTGATGCTGAGGTAGCCGTAGCGACTGAACACGTTGATAGAGGCTCCGAGATGGAGCAGTGGCGCCGCCGGGGTTGGAGGATCCGTGGTGTAGGAGTCGTCGTCGGGGGCGGTGGACGTGGGGACCGAAGCGGCGGAGACGCCCACCGTCGCCACCACGACGGCGATGACCAGCGGTCGGAAGAGGAGCAGCGCCCGCGGCGGTGGTCTCGGCGGCGGCAGTCGCCACGCGGGCTGCGCGCGGGCACGCATCCTCGGCGCGACTGACGGCGGCGCTACGAACGGCGGCGGTGGAGACGGTGACGGCGGCGGCGAAGCCTGCAACACGCAACAACGGCCTTGGCTTCGGGCGCCCCCCCCCTCCCTCCCACCCCACGACGCCCTTCCACTAGCGCAGCGCACTCGCGGCCGGCGGCGAACGGACAGCGGGAGAGATCGCGTCGGAGAGGGCGCTGCTTGGCACTCGAGGGTTGAGGTCCATCGGGCCGGATCTGTACCTTTCGCTCGTACACAGTGGCGGATTAGAGGACGAACTACAAAATGCGCATTAATGATATCTGTAGACGTTTCAGGTGCACTTGACAGTGTCAGTTGGAGAATTCTGTTACATGAATTGATCAAGAAAGAAATAAGTGAAAAACTCCGCAGGATCATTGAATCTTTCTTGGAAAATCGCAACGTCCTCTTACGAATCGGCCACAAGGATCTTCTACACACGATGATAAAGGGCTGTCCTCAGGGCAGTCATATGGGGCCTGCATTTTGGAACACAGTAATAAACATCTTAATAGTACAAACGGAAAAGGAAGGAATAGAACTGATTGCTTATGCAGATGATATAGCGATTATAATAAAAGGGAACAGCAGAAGAGAACTTGAACAGGAAAGCAAAATAATATTAACAAAATTTGAATATTGAAATAATAACATCTTACAATTCACAAATTAAGACAGATGAATTGTTTTTGGACTGTATAACAAAGGCAAAAGTCGACGAGACCCCATAATACGATTACCAAATTGGGGAGTGAAAATGAAAGACAACATTAAATATCTCGGTGTGATTCTAGATGAAAAACTAACATTTGTAAAAACACGTGGATAACATGGGAAAGGATAATATGTAACTTAATGGGAGTACGGATAAATCGTTATAACATAGGAACAACACAGCAAATTAAAATCTATAAGGGAATATTGTTACTGCAAATACTATATTGCAGTTGTGTTTGGTATGCAAAATCGAAATTAGTTCCCTTGTTACGACGACTAACAAGTTATCAAAGTCATTGCATAATATACAAGTACCTCCACAAAAGCTATGCAGGTAATCCTCGGAATATCACCCATAGACATCGCATTATTTGAGATACAAAATGAGGACACTGGAAAAGTACAAATTGTCGAGGAAAAGGTATCCAGGAATACAAGTGGATGAAGGGGAAAATAACACGGGCTCTAATGGAACGTTGGCAACTCCGCTGGGATAAAGTGAAAGAAGGCAGGGTAACATGTAAATTCATACCAAATGTGAGATTTGCATATAAAAACAAAAATTATGGTTCGTATCTACACCTCAAATAATGGAAATCATAAGTGGACATGGGGAGAATAAATAATATCGGCAAATAATGGGGTTATCGGAGACCAATATATGTGCACGCGGAGCAGTAATGGACAATGTCAACTAAATACTCCATACCTGTAACTTACTTGGACATGAACGTGAAATATGGCTAGGCAACATGAAAAGAATAGAAATATTTAGTGACAGAAACTGGGAAGATTATATATTGATTGTGCGCAAAGGAGTAAGGTAGTAAATAGATCGTAGACAGTGCCCCACCTCCCCGCGGTTAGGAACGGGAACACCGCCTTTTAGTTTGACGAAGGCAATAGAAAAACAAAGATGAGAAACGAGAAAGAAAGATAAGTAATCCAGGTAATGGCATAACAGCCGAGAAACTGGGATTTGGATAATGAAAATGAAAACGAAAAAAAAATGTGGCGGATCTAGACCTCAATGAAGTGGGGGGGGGGGCTAACCGGGGAGCATTTTTCTGAAAATTTATGGCTTTACAGCGCAAATTTCATAAATATTACTATTATTTTATGAAAACTTATCAAAATACCAGATCATTTTTAAGAATAGTCAAAATATTTCAATGCAATATACTATACTAATTGTTTAATACTATAACAGCGAAATTATATTTTACAAAATCATTAATTGACTTAGAATTACACCAAACTTTCCAACTTTTTTTATATCCACAACCCGTAGACTGCCCCCCTCCTTCCCCCGTAGATCTGAACACCCACCTTCACTTAAAAATATCCTGCGTCCGCCTCTGATGCGAGGCCACCGCTAATGACAGTGGAAACATAAAATTAAGAGCTAATGTGACTTTTCTATGTAAGTCCACGAACAAATAGCTGCAGACAAAGATAAATAACATTTAAATGATGTGAGCTCGGAGATCGTAGCCGCAAGGCATTCACGAGCGAGGCATTGAAGTCGCTTTTGTCTTTATCTTTATCTGCCAATCTACGAAATAAGTTATAAATTCCATCTGATATAAATAAGTCTTTATTTTCCAGTATGTTTCGCTGTTACATTTTTTTTGGGTCGTGTGGTGAAATCTATTTTGATCGGAACGTATCTATCACCTCCAATACAAAAATACGTTCTAAAACTTTTGTCCTTTATCAGAGAAAATCAACTAAAAGATATGTTAATGGTAACTAAAAATATAAATTTTATTGTCAAGGGATACAAGCTGTTTTCTTAAAAGTTCATGATTTAAAAAAGCAAGCATTGTTATACCCATGGAGAGAAGGCATTAAGAGTACCAATGAATATACCACAATTACTATAAAATGATGAAAATGGAAGAATTACTTTTGTTGTTGATATCAGTACTTGTAATGAACAAAGTGTGTGTGAAGACATCGCAAATTTTTGCCTGCAAAGAAACCAGTACTGAAATTATTCTGAAATTTTGCATGTCATTTTATTTATGCTCTTTCGATGAAATAAATCCAAATATAATTCAATGAAAATGTTAAGATATATTCATAAAATTTGTGACCTCGGAATATTAAATATTTTGGTATGATTACTACAGAAAAGTTTAGGAAAATTATTTATAACAGTGTTATTGTTTCTTCAAGCATTATATCTTTCAACATTTCTGTACATTTTTTATTGGCCTCCTAGACCTTATGATTGCTCTACCTTCAACAATGTTATTACAGAGCTCTCTGAATGTTTTTCCCCCCTTCTCTTTTAACAACATTATCCGTCAGTGTGTCTTTGCCGCCCAGGATGCATTATTTTTCGACACCTCAGGTACGTACCAGAGCAATGCACTACTTTACTCGATGGAATTCATCTTTGAAGCACAAGTTATATCTGAACGTTTCGTGCCAGATACGTATTATGCCGATCAATGACTCCTTTTTTTGTGTCTCGCGATGGTAGTTCAATCTGTCTCGAGGTCATTAGGCAGATGGTCTCTTATCAAGAGGAAGAGATAGACACAGGCGCTTCAAGAGCGAAAACGCTCCAGAGGTCAACATCACTTCGACTCTTGATCCGGATTCCAACATCGTGTGCACTAACCCATTCACTTACGCGCAACAGGCGACACGTGGAGGTAGATGAAAGGGACGAACACATGAATGAATGAATGAATGAATGAAGGAATGAAGATGGCATCAAAGTAAATAGAATCTCAAGTGGATCATTATTTGAATAGGATTCATAATAACATTTCATTCTAATCCGCGGTTAAAAACTACCTCCTGCACCAGTGCTTCTACACTGTAAAAGAATTTATTGATTTTAATAAAAGTTAAATCCGTCTTGTACTTTATCACGCCACTGCTGTAGTAATTTTTAAATAACTTATAACAATTTCAAAAACTATTTTCTTTTGCATGATAGTGTTGTCTTATGGCACATATTAATTTAGTTTTATGTGTACTCAACTTTGGCACGGTTGTGTACATGAATTCTGTAGCCCCATCCTGGCCCGGGTTTTGGTCCGTTTTTCCTTCGGGTAGAGGCGGATTTCTTATACAGGTTCTCTAGACTTTCTCTAGGGACGTGTTTATTGAAACAAGAAATCGTGAATTTAGTGTTATTTCAACTCTTATGATTTTTAAACACTATACTCAGAATAATCTATAGTTCGATAATAATTTGTACTTGTAAATTTTTTGCGTTAAATTACAAACATATTGACATTCTATTAGTATTATAACTCGCAGTTAACTTTTCATCTTATCTAGGAACTTTTTCTTAAATTTTTGAATCCGCCTCTGCCTTAGGGCCCTTTATTGGAATTGATGGGATGGTCCCTTGCTTGCTTCCGGAGAGTAAATTAGTTTATTGTCCTCCACGTGGTCATAAGCAGTTTGTACTGTTTTTTTACAATAAATTTATTATTATTATAATAGTAATGATATGAGGAATACATTTCACTATTTTCCAGTTTTTTGTGTCATCCGTTTACAGAATATGGGAGGGTCTTATAGCTCAATATCAACAGAAGCGTTAGAAGTACTGCATGACATATTGCCCATAGATTTATATGTGCAGAAAATTAAATTTCAAAGGATACTAGAAAAAGACGGGGAAATCAAATTAAATGAAAGAATACTGAAGAAAAAGGGACAAAGAAGGTATTGACAATGGAATCATTATGGGGTTGGCAAACGAGATGGGAGAAGACAGAGAAAGGAAGAATAACTTACGCTTACATACCAATCGTGAGAAATGCAACAATGAATAGTAAATGCTTTCGACTGAATAGATATGTCCTAGAATTTATGACTGGTCATGGTAATTTTAATAAATACCTTTAAAAAAACGGAAGATACGAGAGCACAGTGACTGGACGTGTGGAAGACCAGAGGAAGATGAAGAGCATGTCTGGAATTGCGAAGTGTATGGTAAAGAAAGGGTTGGATATTTAAGGCGATTGAAGGAAGAAGGAAGAAGTGACAAAACCAAAAAGGAAGAAGGAAGAAGTGACAAAACCAAAAAGGAAGAAGTGACAAAACCAAAAAGGAAGAATTAGTGAAAACAAAGACGCGGTATCAAGACTACAAAGATTATGTGTCAAAAGTATGTATTATACGAAATATATTGAAAAAGGAATTAGAAAAGAGTTGTATTTAAAGAATGTTAACTGAGGGGAAAAGAGACTAGAAGAATGAGACGACACAGATTATGAGACATAAAACGAGACAAGGAACTGAAATACATAAGGACAGCCAAGACCGGATACTACATCATGTCTGTTGTAATATTGTTAAAAAAAGAACGAAAACGGCATTGAGGAGCTCTGCAATGACCTTGTTGGAGGCAGAGCGGTCATAATGACTATTGGCCAATTAAAATGTAAATAAAAAATGTCATCCGGAACCAGCTATAGTAGAATTTTCAACAAAACATGGCGATACAATTATATATTTGGAGTGATTCCATTTAAAAGACGATATGCGTAAATATGGGATAGAAACGCGAAACACATGTTCTGGGATTGTATATTGTATGGAGATGGATGAGCAAAGTATCTTCGAAAAATGTGATCTACAGAGGTCGTCTCGGATTCGTTCGCTTCAAGTTGAGAGCAACAAAAGAAAAATTCAGGTTATTTCGAGACTATATCGACCGTGTTAGAGAAATAATGGATTGAAACTTGAATAGTGTATAGTGAATTAGAGTTATTTATATTTTTAAATAATGTAAAGGTTGTCGTGGTATGTATCCCGATGGAAACACGACATAAATAAATAAAATATATTAAATGAATATCCATCATTTCTCAAATAATGCTTGACCTTCCACTAGGGTTGCCAACCATCCCTATACTGTCGGGATTGTCCCTGTCCGTCTATGACTTCGATGGGACACGTGATTGTCCCTACTTTTTCCCTGGATCCAATTAAATGCACTAAAAGAATAAATATATTCGCTTTAAAAAACTAATTTACATCTATGCATTACTAAAAAATGCAAGTGTAAATTGAATTACTTTAATAATACCACTGAGCTCGTTCATAGAGAATAAGCTATATTTAAAGCATAATCACGTTATTTTGATTGATTCATTGAGTTCAAACAAAAATCTTAAAATATATGCATTTATTTGCACTATTGAATGAAATTCTAATTGTCTCAAGAGGTTAAAAATGTCAGAAATCCTTAAAACCGTAGAATAAGAGGGAAAAATTATGCAAAACATGCATTATCCGAGTCCTTATTATTAGCAATCACTAACACGAAAAATATAATTAGCCGTAAGTAAGATGAAATTATGTAACTTTACAACTACTCACACACCAGAGGTCATAAAACACACACCAAAATCGCCCGCGCTAAATTTGATGTCATTACAACAAAGTAGAAACTTTGTTACAAGAAGGAATCAAACAAAAAGTGTTAGTATATGTATAAGTACTGGGATCTAAGCTTTTATATATTTATATATATATATATATATATATATATATATATATATATATATATATATANATATATATATATATATATATATATATATATATATATGTGTGTGTGTGTGTGTGTGTTGGGGCTTTAGGGCTCGTCAACATCGAGGTCATTAGAGCCCATTCTAAGCTGTTACATAACAATAATAATAATAAATTTATAATCAAAATATCAGTTTCAAACTGCGTGAGGACAATTAACTAATTAGTTCTCCGGAAGCAAGCAAGGGGCCATCTCATCAATTCGGATGAAGCATTATAATGCAGAGGTGGATTTATCATTTGAGAACGCTCCGAAGATAAGAATAAAAGTAGTTCTGTACGTTTTATAATGTTAACAGAATACCAACAAAATTTTATTTAATAAAACACAAAGTTATTTCAAAAGTACGTTTTAGTGTGAACTATAGGTTATTCGGAAAATATTGTTTATAAATCGTAATTATTAAAATATATTTAAAAAATGCATTGTAACTAAACACTTTCAGTTATTTGTGCTTTTCTCTGCCAAACGGATATAGTCCTCAACATTCAAATTCTGATTGAAGGGTTAAAATGTTGAACAGACGAAGGGCCAAAAACCATCCAAAATCTTCTTCGCGTCTTGTCTGAACTCTGGACGTGAAGCCACTGCATAGTAACAAGCAGTGCGTGTATAACGTCTAGTCGCATTTTGAAGCGTTGTGAAATTGCAATACATGTCATTTGCATAAACTGGAAGAATAGTTCACGCGATCATGCCGTGCTTGACCTTCTTTTATTTTCTGTCCAGCTTTTGTACACTCGCGCGTTCACGAAAAATGAGGAAGTTTGTAAATACCCGTTTCAGACAAAAAAAACACGAAGCAGCACTAATCACCAAAATACGAAGCAGCACTATTTTCTTTTGTCTAGAATTTGTATTGAATCTTGAAATTTTTAATTGTTATGAGTTACTTATTTTGATGGTAAATATATTATTCCCCACTCGACAATCTGAGAAGAAAATTTGGAATTTAATTTCAATCAAAATATTATATGAAGTGGTGAAATATTTCGAATTCGTGTGCAGTTGGACTTATTGAATACATGTAAATAATATTAATTGAATATCATCAAGAAACAAAACATTTCTTTTCCGCGCCTCTTTTTTCTTTCTATTTTGTTCAACAATCTCATTCATGAAATCAATTGCAGTACTATGCCTTTTGAAGGCGGCGATTTTTCTTCCTTCCGTGCATAGTGTGTTACAAAACACTATTTATGCTATTTTGGTAATTTTCCCACGATTTAGTAACCAAACCAGGTCTAAGTTCAAATAAAATATTTTGCCGTGCATTTCTTTAATCCTACCCGGTCGGGACCATGAACGTTTCCGTATATCAATAGTTTTATAGGAAATTCCACAGTAACATCATTCGAGATAAAAATGCAAATGGCTAAAACATTTATTTAGTGTTACTTCGCAAATTGTGAACCTGTGCAAACGTTACTCCGATTTATCTGACATTGTATTGCATTATTCGTGCAGCTGCGAGGTCGACGAAAGCCTCACAAATATCAGAAACACGCCACCCTCACGTGGTCCGAACACGCAAAACCCCTATAATGCCAAATATGTTTTCTTTTACCAATGATGGGCGGGATGTATTTGATATAATTCAAGAAATATTTATACTGTTTCGTTTTCCCAGTCCGTATAAATGTTCTAATCCATATTAAAGAAATTGTAGAATAAGAAAAGTCAAAATATAAGTTAAAGAACCAGAATATCAACAAATCTCGATCACGGGCACTCTACCGAGCGAAACACGGCAAACCGGGTGTGGACAGTTCATGCAAATATTTGCCATATTTGAGTCCTTTGATGTGCGACTAAAGTCAGACAAGAGGACGGATACGGGTGTTCGCATGTTTGCGCATTTGCTACAGTACAGCATGCAGACAAATAGCTCGTCTACACTTGGCAAATACACAAATACGCAACGCCAAGTGAAATGCCGGCATTTGATCGATATCGGATGACAGAATACGCCGAACCATAGAATGTCGGATTAAAGAGGCTTTACTATATAACTCTTTGACACATAATTTAATTTCGCAAGTTATAGTACATTTTACATTAACTTACTCATAAAAATCTTTGATACTTGACGTGACATGTCCACTGAAAAAAGATGGAAAACCGTGTTCAGAATAATCCCTAAAGAACATTTTATTATAACACTAAATATTAAAAATACAATTTTGAAAATAAGGAAATATACCATCCTGACCCGGGGTTTCTCCGGTTTTCCTTCGGGTAGAGGCGGGGTAGTTTCTCTTGCCTAGAGACGGCATCAATTGATACAATTATTAGTGAATTTAGTGTTTTTTAGTAGTTACGAATTATCAACAATACTTTCCGAATGATTTATAGCTTGATAATAATACATACTTGTGAAATGACTTTTCTATGTTTTATTAAATACAATATTTGTCGGTATTTGTTAATCCTATAATACGTGTCGAACTATTTTTTTATTGTTAGGAGTATGTTGAAATGTTAAATCCGCCTCTGCCTTAGGGCCCTTGATCGGAATTGATGGGATGGTCCCTTGGTTGCTTCCGGAGAGTAAATCAGTTTATTGTCCTCGCGTGGTCATACGCAGTTTGTAACTGCTTTTTTCATAATTAAGTTTATTATTTACCGTGTAATTTTTCCAACTTGAGTGAATATGAATTTGTTGATAAGAATCAAAATATCGCATTACAAATAAATAAACTTGACCCATTAGTTTCATTCAGCGGGGCAGCATTTTCCCAAACCATCGATTGAGTAGAAAACTGTCCGCGGACAGCACTCGTCTACAGTAAACAGAAATCAACGAAGGAAGATAATTGTTGTATTTGTAAATGTAGCTTATCTACGTGGAGCGATAGGAGTTGGGTGGTAGGTCATTATTAATAGGTAGGCTACTTAGCTGTTTTACCAACAACTTGGTCCACTTGGAGGGGCTAGTAGTAGTAATAGTTATTGATACTAGGAGGAGCTGGATAGAGGAAGGAAGAATTGCTTTTTAGTAATCACAGTATATGAATTGGGATATTCATGTGAAAAGCTACGAATTTTCTGACCCCATCGGGAATCGAACCCGGGATGAATTGTCGATGAGCGACAAGACTACCACCTGCGCCACCGCTGGGACTTAAGCAAGATGAGAATGTGCAGCACAAAATAGAAACATCTTAATTTTGATATAAGTCTCTTTCATGTGAGTTGGATACTGTTGGAACGTGAAATTTGGTGATATTGTTACGACGATTTACGCAAAAAGAATAATATTTGGTGGAAGTAATTTTAGAGAAATATTCGTGTCAGTTACAAAATCCTCTCGACTTACAATTTGTAGTTACGGAACATGAATTGTGTCCAAGCATAAGGTGTGAGTTTTTTAACTTGTCTAGTTGCGTACTAGTTGTATGACACTGTTTCTTTATTAGCGTGTCGTAGAAGGTTAAGCGGTTTATATACCCAATGTTGTACCAACGTTATGTAACGAGGACATCCAAATGAAACTCGGATTTAGATTGGTTTATGCGGATCTTTCCTATGCAACATCCGATTATGTCGCTTAGTACAATGTGCGTCAAGCTATAAAAAAGATTTTGCAATCACATACAAGTGAAATCTTTAAGTGCGTAAAGCTTAATTTTTTATTTACTTACACTGCTTCCAATTACAAAAGTAAAATACATTACATAAGTAAAGATAATTACAAAATGATGTAAAACTAAGAAACATTTTCTTAAAAGTAAATATGTGTGTGCAGATAAATACAATGAACCCCACAGAGGATATAAAGCTTTGCGTGAGAAGACTTAAAACTTAAAAATGTATATTAAACTTAATTTGAAATTTTCAAAAAAAAAAAATCTTTTCCCTGAAATTTGTTTGAAGGTTTTTGTAATTATAATCCATGATAATTATTTCGTTTCCAATTATGAGATATTTCAAAAGTTTCCAAAATATTCTTTATTTTCGCTACTAGTGAATAATCGTGGTGAATAGATGTAGAGCAGAACCCTAATGTTTATGATAAAAATATGAAAGCACTTACGACCTGAATGGTAAGAAAATATGACCGTAAATATAACTTTAAAATTTTTGGACGCATTTTCGAATTCTTCAAAATCTTACCACTGCGCTGTTTAAATTAACATTGTATTCAAAATCTACTTTAAAAATCTTGCACGTTTAATAATAATGAATTATTAAATGAGTAAACATTAATTTTTATTATTACAGTTTGAATTTGCTTAGTTACTCAATTTAGAGGAAACTCGTACAGAATGAAATCAATGTCACACTTTGATGGACGATAGGAAAGAGTTAAAATAGCAAATTACATACATTTAAAGTTTTCAATGAGGAACGATCTTTTATTTTCTCGTAACGCTCAACATCGCAGGATGTTCTTGGTGCATATTTGAAAAAAGTCAAATCGTTTCGTTTGGACTGACTACTGCATGAGTGAGACGAAGCGCAAATGCGGAAATGGGTAAAAATGAGAGAAATATGAAAGTAATACGTAAAGTATGTCCATAATATGAAAAATTACGGGAAAACGACAAATGACGTCGGAAAAAACAAAACATGACTCTATATGACCCGTGAAAATTGCATTATTTTCATCACCGTACATAAAATCATGCTTAACTTCTATTTTCCATGGAAAAAGTGGAAACTGACATTTCTTTAATATCCGGGGCCTGGTAATACGTACCGATACATTCGAAACATACGGTTATAGGTTCTTTTTTAAAATCTGTCATGCCATGAATGCACGTCATAAAATGGTTATTTCTGGAAAGATTTTTTTTCTCCTTTATCTTAGCAATTTATTATTTTGTACTTACGCTTTCTCTTTTCTGTGTTACTGGAGACTATTTACGTACTCTGCAAGAAAGTGAAATTCCTTTAGCATCTATTTTACATTAAAAATAAATTAGTAACATTTGTAGCTCGGAGAAAAAGGAGCTCCGAAGACTTACTTACATCTACCTTTTTCCATCTTTCAAAGTTACGAAATGGAAAACATAAAAGTGATAAAATGACATAAAAAGAAAAGAAACGAAACACATCGAAGACAGTAATTGCTAATAATGACTTCTGAANCAATATGTACTCTTCGTATCCTAAAAATTACTTGATTATGGATTCTTTGAATTACATTCTATTTTTATAGTTCCTTATTGGATAAAGAAGTTCGTGCACAATGGAAAACATAAAAGTGATAAAATGACATAAAAAGAAAAGAAACGAAACACATCGAAGACAGTAATTGCTAATAATGACTTCTGAAGTACTAATGACCTTTTGGTTTGCATTATATTTCTTCAAAAGAGATCGGAAATGTATTCAAAATAAGCAAAGTAATCCCGCATTTTGAGTTCAGAAACTTCAATAATATTTATGCGGTTTATTTATTAACTTATATACTCAACTTTTGAAGTAAAATATTATTTTGGGCAGTTTGCAGTTTCTTTCAGGTTTTGTTCATGAAATAATAATGCATATTGCCTATAATTTTGTGTGCAATTCCCTCACAAATGTTGTATAACTTTGTACCAAGCTTGTGCGGTTATCACCATATAGTTTTCCTTTTATTTAACATCTCTGATTATGAATCTTTAACATCTGTTGAAATGCCAGTAAATTATTATAAGTATTCAGAACAGATGCGCTCTTCTTGTTTAAAGATGTAAAATCAGCAAAGTTTTGGTAAACAATTTGTATTAGCGTTAGGGAAATAAGTTTCTACGTATTTCTGAATTATTGTATATATCAAGAAATTTGTAGGTTAAAATATATTTAGTAAATTTATGTAGTAAAATATCTTGTTAATTTTTAAATGAAATAGGTCAAACAACATATTTTTCATTAGATTGTGACACATTTTAAATTATGTTTAGAATGTAAGGGACAATATGTAAATTTTAGGTAAATTTTATTTCTCACGTTTAAATAATTCGGTTCTCTATTTTCGATTGTTATTTCGACTTTCATGTAATTCTAATTATTTGTGATTTTATTTATTATGATCATTTTAAATTACTATTGTAATTTTGTTATTTAAATTCTAATTATTTGTGGTTTTATTTATTATTGTATTTTCAATTATTATGGAGATTTTAATTAATGTTGTAGTTTATTAATTATTTAAAATTTTAACTATTATTGTAAAATTTTAACTATTATCTAATTTATTATTGTAATTGTAATTATTACTGTAATTTGTCTGTCTTCTTTTGTATGTGCATTTTCTGTACATGGTCTTAGCCAAACCCAATAAATGTTCTAAATATTCATATGTATTCTTTTATACGGATAACTCGAAAGAAACTTTCATTTACTGATTTCGTAGCTCATGTCTTGTCATAATCATATCATTACGACGTTAGTTAATGAGACTGCATTGATTTTTTTTGTGGAAAACATTAAACCCAAATCACTAATTTAGAGTTCAGAGATATACTGGTAATACTGTCAACGTAAACCTGCACCTAAACATTTTTTTTTTTTAATCTCAATTACATAAAACATTAAATGTCGTTTCTCATCTTGTTTCTTGTAAAGCAATTTATTAGTAACCTAGAATTTCATTTTTCATGTATAATTTTTTGTTGGAAGAGTTGAGCGTTTAAGCTAAAATAAATAAATTATTTCGTCGTATGAGAGCCACAGCAACCTCACGTGCTGCTGTGAGACGCCTACTTCATCTGTCAAGAATACACACTTCAAGATGTAAATTTAATTTTAATTTTCTTCTTGTGCTAGCCATTGCATAAGGAGAAAATGAATTTCTAACTTTTGTCCACATTTTTTATTTGTTAATTGATAATTGAATAAATATCTTCCTATTCTTATATATGGACGTATCTATTTCTACACTCAATGTTTTCTCTAATGAAACTTTCATACCTTACAGAAGAAAATAGTGAAATGGTGACATGTGAAGTGCAGTGAAGTGTAGTAAGGTTTCGGTTTTATTTTTTATAATTATTAATTTATTTTATTTATATTATAGTAATTACATTTACATTAAGGTTATAGGAGGAGTAATGACGTATGTGTGTATATTGAGCGAGTTTGTAGGTATGATTGTGTTTCTGTAACTGTTTGTGAGAGAAAATGTTTGTATATGTATGTGAATATACGCACATATAAGCCTCATGTAGATAATTAATTTCATAAATCTAGTTTCTTTCTCCTTGTAACCATGTTTAGTAATTTTCTAAGCATTTTATTGCGTTTGTGTGTGTATTTTATAGATATTTGGGTGATGGTTTGTTTTTTAACCTCGTATTATTGTATTATAATGTATTCTTTTCTATGTGACACCGAACATTGCTCACTAGCAGACTAATAAATTATCATTATATTATTAAACATTTCTGATAGAGAAACTGTTTTCCTTATTGGTGAAATTACAAGGTATGTGGCCCCAGAGGCCAACTTTCAATCGAATATTGAAGTGGTAGTCACTGTCATTGAAGTTTAATATTTGATAAATCATTCTGTACGTTCCGTTAATCATGCGCGCTGTGTGTACTATGTGTGGTTATGAAATCTTTGCCTCGTAGCTTGAGAATTATGCAAAAGCTTCATCTCCCGGAGAAAACTTTCCGCATACCCGCTTAGCTGAACATGACAAATATATCATGTACGACCCGGTAAAAATTGCGATGGACCGAGACTCGAACCCAGGACCTTGACATTGGTCGCAGGTGCGCAACCGCTGCACCACGTACCTCGACTCTCAAAGACAGTGCACATCACCTGGTCCGTTCCCGTTGTGCACGGGCTTCGGGAGTCAAGGCGGGCGGCGCAGTGATAGCACAATTTGACCGAACCAGGGTTCCCGGGTTCGAGTCCCGGTCCGTCGCATTTTTCGCCTGTCTGTAGACGATGCGAACTCCCACCCCGAGTAGGTACTCGGAAGTTGTGAGTTAAGAAACAACAAAGATAATTTACTTCATCCGTGGTTTGAACCGTCGACCCCGAGGTAATACGTGTGCTTACTACCCACTACGCCGATACCCGAGAGGAGAGAGGAATACACCAGAGAAATTTAAACACGAAGAGGAGATAAGGAAGGTGACAAACACCTTGGCAACGTCGTCAGAGTATTAAAAATAATTGTTTATTATCCCAGTGCTACACGTGGAATTCCTTCTCTCGACGATGAGTCAGTGGTGGAACGCGTGTCGCGCGTCGTGTTTGCTTTGTTTCTGGTGATTCCCCTTCCACTCTCATCCCACTGGAGCAGCTCTCCTTCGTCCTGGGCGGCAATCACGGTGACGAAGATGCAGGATACAGAGCAAAAAGAAAAAAGTGCGAAGATCTCAGTCTTTCTTCATTTTCCTGGTTTTCACGTTGTGCAACTGAGATTGTTTTTACTACAATTATATAATCAAAATAAACAAATAATTTAAGATTTGCGACCTTACGTTGGACGAATACTATATTTGTGCTAGTAAGTACACAACGTTTCAACTTTGTGTTGAATTTTTTATATCTGCTGACGACTTCAACATAAAGCCGAAACGTTGTGTATAGTATAGTATATAAAGCCGAAACGTTATATATAGTATTCGTCCATCATAAGGTTTTAACTCTTACATTATTTATATATTGAGATTGATTTTGTCGAGTTTTTACTAATGTAACTCATTTGTGTTGTTAGAATGACAGGAAGTTCTATAATGAAAGTTTCTTTGAATGATCTTTTATTGATACGTGTATTGTTTATGATTATTGAATGATTCTTAAACGTTGGCCAGTCTGTTTTATTCGTTGAATTTCTTTGCTTCGTGTTTTATTTTTGCGTCACCAACGTCGTTGATGCCCAACTGTTTTGTTCTCATGTGATAAATTTTCGATTTCACAATAAGTAAGCGTAATATTCCTCGATTATAAATTATTAATATTGTTATATTATTAATATTATATATGTATGTATATATACACGATAATAAAGACAAATTTTAGGAGATATCAAGGGATGGATTGAAGAAGTTAATGGAAATGAAATTCCCAAAATCCACGTGAATAATGTCATGGGAGCTTTGACGCGAGCCATAATGTAAAACAAGAAATAAAATTAAATCGCAAATTTAAATAAAAAAATTTGATGTCAGGTTGCGGTGGTTGAAAATCGTAGTGACCCCTTCGGGAGTCATTGATTACGAAGATCACCCTATTACGAAGAATATCTTTATTATTATTTGAAAAATGAATTTGAATAGATTTGTATACTAAGCTAACACACGCAACAATTTCGTATATTTTACTAAAAAAATGGGGTGTTTAGGAATAAATGTATTCCAAAACTGACCTAAGAATATTTTATAATATTATTGAATTGTTTAATATTTACCGACAATATTTCTCATGACATTTGCATTTATTTCTGCCAATTTATTTATTAATAGCATCATATTAATAATTTAATTATTAATAACATTCACATTTCGAATTCTCCGAGGAAGTCAGTCAATCATGGTAGTAATTGTGCATGTGTTCTTTGTCAAGACGTTTACTTGGCTCACGGTTGATTTCCTTTTTCATTCAAATAAATAAATAAATTTATTGTCAAAAAAGCTGTTGCAAACTAATTTACAAGCAGTAATATACTCTGTGGAAGCAAGCAAGGGACCTAATCCCATCAATTCCTATCAAGGGTCCTAAACAGAGGCGGATTTATATATTTCAGCACTTTACTCCTAAGATGAGAATAAAAATAGTTCTGTGTTATAAAATCAAAAGAAAACAATTAAATTTTTATTTAATAAAACACAAAAAGTAGCTATAGATTATTCAAACAAAAAAGTTATTAAAATTATCATAATTATTAAAATATCATTGAATTCAAAATTAATAATAAGAATAGCTCTCCGCCCCTAGGTAAGAGCCTAGAGTGCCTCTATATAAACCCACCTCTACCCGTAGGAAAAACTGCTTGAGGATGGGGGCTACGGAATTAATGTACTCTACCGTGTTGCAATAGATAAACCCACTGCAGGATTTCATTTTCAGGGAGTTCATCTCCTTTTGAAGGAAGGACCAGACCTCCAAGTTAGTCAAATAATTGAGATGTATGAATGTTATCTTTATTATCATTCTAATTGCTTTAAAACACACCAATATGAATAATAGCGAAGAGGAAACGCGATTTAATTTGTATCTATCAGATAATAATATAGTTCGAACCATAATCACGAATTCGCTTGGCTTGTTTTAAATGCATAAGAGCATAAGTACAAACATGGCGGCGGAGTGCAACAGCTTCGTAATTTATACATATCACCTCAGAAAAAAATTAAATAGCTTTCTCTGATGAGATGAAAGTGATGTAAAAAATAACTACAAATCAAGGTAAACTTCCTCCATTTTCTTGATTTAAAAGTTGATCATTTTTGGAAAGTGAGCGTTTCCTCCATAAGACGCAATGCATTACACTATAATTTATAATTGCTGTTATTTCTTGTAAATGGCCGGTGAGGTGCTTTTCATGTTTAAATCACAATAAGTACTACGTGTTATTTACTACTATTTACTTAAACCGATTAAAGATATTTTAGTGATTTCATTCTACTTACGCTAGTACTACGGTAAGTCGTGAGGTTGTGGCCAATACGTGGGTTTTTAGGCTGCAGGCTTTACTTGCGGATGGTTATGAAGTACTTTTGCAACTAAAACGACAAATAAGTAGCAGTTGCTATTATTAATTTTAGAGTCTTTCCCTGTTTCGTGATTCTGAAGCGCATCAATACCTAGAAAACGAGACGAATATTTTCCAGCGAGCGAAACTCAACCCGAAGTAAACAGTAAATATTTTTAACCACGAATTTATGACCAAATATGATTTCTTATGAATATACCTAAGCGCGATTTTATTGTATCCTGATCACAATCGCGTTCAATAATATTTAATTGATTTTTAGGATTGATGACTATTATGCTTTGTTTCACATTAATTATTTTTAATAGAATCAAGAAGGTTATAAATCTTACAAAGATAGTTATCAAGAAATTGTTCCACAAATGAGAACCATAAATTAAATGGTAAATAAGAAATCTTTTAATAAAAACGATGAGAAAAAATGTTTTTGGTGATGATTTATTGGCCGATGTCCTTGTTATGTCAACTGAATAATTTGAAGACCTAATATCCTTAGTAAAAGAGACCTGTAGCACAAATATTTATCATGTATTACATCTAAACAAATTACCTGACACTGAAATAAAAGTGATTTGTTCAGAATGCATTTTGTTTGTAAACGAATGCTATGAAGTTTCATGGAGTGTGAGGTTTTGTGTTTTGTGTTATAATACTGAAACAAGCAAATATATATTTTACAAACGAAATTTTGGAAACACTTTGTCTAAAACCGAAACACTAAATCATTTACAATAAATATGTTATTCAGACAAATATAAGCTATGTAGGAGAAAAAGAATTCTCCAGAAAAATAATCTCGCTTAGGAGTTAACGCGAAGTATCATAAAGAACGCGACTCACAGCGTTAGGATCTTTGCTCTCAACAAACTGCTGAGCGGAGGAGTGCTGGTTCGATCCCCCGCTGGACCGGTTTGTATGAGGTTTTCAGCTGGAGTTTCCTTCACTCAATTCTGACTATTGCCGGTTCGGCACCAAATTCCAAAGAAATCCAACATTTCTTCTTTCCAATTCGTTCTCTTAAAAGCCCGACTTCATGGAAAACAGGTTTGAACTTCATCAGTTCAGTAATAACAATAATAATAATAGCAATAATAATAATACAAACGAATGCTTCTTGACACAAAGATAAATATTTTAACTATAGCTGAAAATCATATTTTAATATTTTTCTACTGGCGATTTCTCAAATTATCAATTCTCGGGACGTAACGTTGTAATGAAATAAACATCTATTCAACTCAGTTATCCGGGGAGATAAAAACGATATTGTTTTTTATTACATGACTCAATAGAGAGCCGAAAATGTTCCTTGAACGTGTTAATTATGTAAACCGAACCTGAGCTCATTAACACCCACGCTTGACGTTCGCAGCATTGTGTTTCTGACCAAATAAAGAGAATGTGACGTCGCTCCTTTGTATGCCCGAGTCGTGCACAACGGAACGCAATGGAAACAAACTTCGGTCTGAGTACACATTGATACACAATGGGAGGAATCTGTAAACAAACGGATGTAGTAGCAAGTAAACTGGCAAGTGATGATTCATTCAAAATGGCTTTACGTATGTTACCAAACACCACGCCAAACGTGCTTACGAGAAAAAAATCAAATGACCGAAGCATTTGCTTAAGACACCAGACACGACTTCATAAAGTGTTTACGTATTAAGTGTTCTGCATAAAATATTTTGATACTATAGATTCAGCGAAATGAGATAGACGAGAATGAAATTAATCGCTATTTTTTGAAAGAGTGTAGAGCTCAAAATGTTTGAATCTGACTTATTCCAAAGTGGCTCCACCGGTGGTAAATTGGTACCGTCTTCATTCCTTACGTGCTGCACAGGTGATGAACCAGGGTTCAATATCTCGCTCCGTCAAAAACGGTGAGGTTTTCAGCTCGAGTTTCCTTCATCTATCCCCACACCAAAGTCGGCTCGGTACTTCCCCGAACACCCAACATTTGTTCCATCCTATCCTTCCCCCACATCATGGGGTTAAGTGCTAGAAAGTTGTCCCGAAGATCTAACCCCTTGCCACCTCGTAAAATAACTTGTTACCGTAAATTAGCAAATAAATGGACGGCTCCTCGTATTTTCAAATCGGTCTCACAGTTATTTATTAAATTAGCCTGCTTCTTATGAATTTAAAAAATTAAAAATTAGACGTGTTAGAAGGGCGTTACTCAGCTAGTAACCAATAAAACACTAATCTTATATCTTATGAGCGTCTTCGATAAAGTGATCGAAAATTTTAGGTTGAATTTAGCGCGAAAGAATTTTGGACAATATTAGAATAAAAAGTAAAAAAAAGATAAGGGGTGATGTAAAATTGTAGATTATTGTATTGGAGAATTAGTAATGTTGTTAATTTTATCGGAGCAGTCTTATCCTTCCTCCAAGAAGTTTTTAATAATTCTCCAATATATAAATATCACTGGAGAATTGTTGAAAATAATAAAAATAATTTTTAAGTATAATGAAAATAATTTATTTGAAACAAATATTATAAGTTACCCCTTTTTGCCTAATTGACCTCGTGGAATAAGGAACTGAACGACTATAAAATACGGGGGCATAGAGCAGGGGTAGTAGTATATCGCAAGGGTTCGAACCAATGCTTCCTTAAGAAGAAAATAGCATTTGTCACTTACTAATAACTTTCATTTTCTGAAATTAGGACTACAACGTTAGATTCGAAACCTTACTTTTCAGGAAATACCAGTTGTCTTACTATACGCTATCCCATCAAATTACGGAAAAAAGCACACGCGAAGGTTCTTTTTAATAGTTTTAATAATGAATGTTAAATTAAAAGTAATTATTCCCAGATGTGCTGTTCTCGGTCACTTCCACTTCCCTTCTCTTGAATGGTGAAACGTCTTCATGTAAACTTGATCATATAACACAGGGAGTCGCCGTTTGACCTCGTTCCTCAGCGTCGAGGACTTAGAAAACATGTCAACATGGCGACAAGTGGATTCGCGTTGTTCTGGGCGCAAGGAATGTCTTTCAAAGCGCGCTCGCATCCGGTGACGGGGCGGAGTCTTTCAAGGTGATAAGGCGACGCTTCCGGTCCTCTTGCGCTAGTGACTGCGACTGCCACCGTGTCAAAAGAATGGGAACCCCTGAATTGGACCCCAAACCTCTGCCAATCCCCCTTCCAAGGCCTGAGTTGGGCCCCGACGAGCTACAAGAGTTATGTTCGTCTGACTTATATGCGTCCCCTCCTGCTCATACAATTTTTTCTCATTTATTTTGGTCACTGTCAGTTGTTGTTTTTTTTTTTTGTGGGGCTTTAGGGCTCGACAACATCAAGGTCATTAGAGCTTTTACTGTCAATTGTCACAACCCTGTCTACGATCTAATCATTACAGAGTTCCGTTTGTTCTATATGGTTCTTCTGTCTGCACCGTTTGCTGTATGTAACTATCCTTCTCATCAACCAGTTTTGTTGTATCTATTAAACTTATAATTTTCTTCTCTATTATTTCCGTCAGGTATTTTGATCTTTTATGTATAGAGATCATAATCCCATAATATATGGTCAGGTGTTTCCTCTCCTTCATACAAACGCAATGTCTGCCCATTGCTTTTCCAATGCTGTTTAAAGTCTTGGAAATTCCCATGACCTGTCAGAAACTCCAGGAACAGTGGGTTTGAAGAGAACCATTTCTTGTTATTTGCTCTAAACGTCACATCTTGGATATATTTATATGTTCTTTTGCACTGTTATTCCACGTCCTTTGCCATCCAACCAAAAGAACCCTAGTTAATTCATTTCGTCCCTTCCTTCTTTCCTTCTTTCCTTGCTCCACCTCTTTTCCATTTAGTATTGTTTTCCCCATCTTTTTTCATCTATCTTCTAAATTTTAACTTCTGAATCTGTAGGTCCACTTGCCACACTTCACTCAAAATCTCCAGAGTTATCCTGCTCATATCAACAATAAGTATCTTTAAATTATAAGAAATATTATACTGTAATAATATCGAACCTTATGTCACAAAATAAAGGATTTATTAATTTTGCCAACGT
Organism: Laupala kohalensis; assembly: GCA_002313205.1. Classification (NCBI taxonomy): domain Eukaryota; kingdom Metazoa; phylum Arthropoda; class Insecta; order Orthoptera; family Trigonidiidae; genus Laupala; species Laupala kohalensis. The sequence goes on from NNCF01126556.1 coordinate 162,291, forward strand.
TTCAGTTATTTTAATTAACCATCATCAGGGCTATAAATGACGACAGTATCAATTATCATCTCTAGATTACCATAATAATGAGAAAAAAATTACAATAAACAACATTAACAAAATCAATATGTTATATAACTATCCACAAACTATTACAATACACAATAATATACAGAGTCTCAGCTCTCGTTCAAAACAAGGAATACTTGTTAATTTATCGTATTGACAAAAGCTCTCCCAGGCTATCCGTTCAATATCAACAAATGTCCACACAAGGCTTTTTATTTATTTTTGAAGTAACTATTCGATCTTCGTCGTCCGAGGAGTTGAATTGGTCTCTATCCCGCTTTTTCACACAATTTCAGAGTGATGATATATCAATATAGAACTTTCAATGAACTGCATGAAAACTTGTGAATTTTTGTAAGCGACTGTCGAGTAAAAGTTTAAAATACGCGCTGACTCGTCGAGACAGTTTAAGACAATTTAACTAAGTTTCGTAAAGATCCGTCAAATGGTATTTGCGTCCCGGACGACGCTAACATCCAAATATTTATCTCGTGTATCGGATCTAAATTACTTCTTGTGGCGAGGTTTCATCTTTGTTGCGGAACTTCTCGAGGGGAGGAACGTTAGGAGGGAGAAATCTTAGACTTCTCCGTAATCTGAAAATACTGGGGCAATATTTCAATAGAATGGTTGGGGGGAAATTCCATCAGAAAACCTTACCTCGTTTACATATATTTCTACCGTGTACATACACGTGGAGAAGATAACTTTGAGCCGGGAGAGAAAGGCGACGAACCGCGAATCGAACTCGGAACACCCGCTTTGATCCACGTTCGTAAGTACGTGTGAAACCGGTACTTAAGTGCACGTAGGTAGCACAGTTTGCCTCCTGGGTTCACTTATCTTCTGTGTGAGGATGTCTCTCAGGTCTTCCAGGGTTTAGGTCTTGGTAAAAATGATGTACAAAACGGGTGGTGTAGTGGCCAACACCCCTGCGATCAAAACAGGAGTCCCGGGTTCTATTCCGGCTTGTCATCATTTCCTCGTGCCGACTGGGTAACCGAACCTAAGCTCTCCAGCTTGAGAGCACGTTTAGATCGTCAGACGCTACTGTTGTCTCTTTATCAAATACTCTACACAATTATCAAAGATTGGATTTCTTCTCGTTTTTACGTGAAGAGGGGGAAGATATATTTCACTTCGACATGAAATGAATGAACGGAAGTGAAGACAAAACCCTCTTTCACTTGGACGTGGAAGGTTGACAAATGTGGCACGTATATCCTACGCGCTTGCGTCACACTCGTTCTGCATGTGGTGCGGATATGCAAGCTCCGTGCGCGAAGCAAACAAAAGAGAACGAGATACTATCTTGGCGCAAATGGCGAATCGACGTCACAGCTGACGAAAATGGCAGCTTTTCCCGAGATCTCACGCCATTACAACATCTGCATCCATCTAAATTAGCACAGAGGTAATCATGGTGTATCGTGACATCAGTAGTTTAACTACGACAGGTGTACATAGCTCCTTGAATTACTCCAGATTATGCTAAAGACAATTCGCAATCCATCTAGTAGATAAAAAATAAAGAGTTATGAAAAAGAAAGAGGGTTTGCATTGAATGTATACTCCACAGAAATTGGATATAATTTATTTTTATGACATTGTAGAAATATGTATATATTATGAGATTAGTCGAATTCGATACCTGTGTAGGGAGTGACGTGGTTGTCCGTTGATAACAATGTAAACATGATCTCCCGAACTTAATTTAAGAATCTTGAAATTAATTCGTGGTACCCTTATGACGTGTCACCTTTGGGTTGATGTGACAGTAATAGAACACACTTTTTATAGAAATATTTTGCTTCAAGTATTCTGTACTGAATAAAATAATATAAATTTATTGTCAAGGAAGCAGTACAAACTTTGTATGAACACGTGGAGGACAATAAACTAATTTACTCCCCAGAAGCAAGCAAGGGACCATCCCATCAATTCCAATCAAGAGCCCTAAGGCAGAGGCATTGAAAAATTTCAGCAAAATTTCGTAAATAAGATAAAAAGCTAGCTGCGAATTATAATACTAATAGAATATCAATATGTTTGTAATTTAACACAAAAAATTATTTTACGTGTACAAAATATTATCAAACTATAGATTATTGTGAGTATAGTTTTTAAAAATCATAAGAATTGAAATAAGCGTAAATTCACGACTTATTGTTTCAATAGACGCGCCCCTAGACAGAAGCCTAGAAAACCTGTATTAGAAATGCGCCTAAATGTGAGAATCTTATTCAGATAGGCCTGTCCATACAACTTAAGTGTGATGATTCTAGATTGAGTCACCTCCTTAAACTATTTCTATCCCAATAAAATCTACAACAGAATTTCTTTCTCCAATAAAGTGTTTTAAAAATCCTCATGATGAAATTCAATATTTCTCCGGCGTGAGTAGACGTTTTTTCTTTTACGGAACAATGGAATGGCGCCTCTGTAAAGAAGAGGGTGAGAAGATACGTAACGAAGAAGTTAGTATGAATGTGTATTCATCTAGTCTCAACATCAGGCATACCTCAACCCAAGAAGTATTTCTCGGAGCCATATTTCTGTGAAATAACTTTGGCGTATTTTACACTCCTGGAAGCAAAGGTTAAGGGGTTAGTCACTAAATCTGGGAGGTTCCAATGGAATCACGAAGCGAGGATCAGTAAAACTGATTTATCACTTAGTTAAACACTAATCATTCAAAGTAAGTAGGCAGTATGGACATATGGATTAATGATCCTCTAAATTACATCGAAAATTCCCAAATTGTACACCATGCAAAAACGTTTTCCGGCAAATCATAGTCAAGAAGACTCTGANAAATTACATCGAAAATTCCCAAATTGTACACCATGCAAAAACGTTTTCCGGCAAATCATAGTCAAGAAGACTCTGAAAGGAGTAGATAAGAATATGAATATAAAAGCAAATTTTAATGCCTACAGTACATCAGGAATCGCTGAGTTGTGCCAGAGTTAGGAACGTGCATGTACCCCGTTTTGAACTTCTTTTCCGACAAAGTCCCCACATCAAAATTTATGGTTATGGGCTGAAGGAAAAATAATGATAAAATATTCGGAACAAGTATGATGAACAGGAACCCAGCGCGTTAAATATTAAAATTATATTAAAGAAATAGATTTTTTTGCGTGGAGAGAATTTCCTAATGCTTTAAGTGTACCAATACTAGGGAATTATGGAACAAAAAATATCATTAATTAAAATCTTTTTGAAAAGAGAAAAAATCGAAGAAGTTTAATAACATATTGAGATGTGTTATTAATATTGGACGTCGACAAAAAAAGCGTGAGGTGAAAATAATGGTATACGGACGGAAACGATTATCTCTGTTTTCATTTTCTTTCAGAATTCGAAATGAGAGATCCCTACGGTTTATAAATCTTTCTGAGAATGGACATTTGGTAATTTTTAAACGATTGTGTAGCTAATAGGACCCAAATTTCTAAAAATTCGTCTACAACTATAAGGTCGTGAGATGACGTGCAGAGATGGAAATCCCCGACACCTTGGTAGCGTTCGCTTTGACAGCGGAGGACTTGGCAGGCGATATCGCGTGAAAACCTTTAAGGAGAACTAGTAAGGATAGGGTGGCACCTACTTCCATGACGGACATCAGGACTACGACGTGGGAATTCCGTTCGATAAGTCTACGTCATCCAGATACCGTGACGTAGACTTAGTACGTAAGTAGGGTTAGTACGTATAATGTTGGAGATACATAAAATCAATCGTTGACACATCGATGCGAACATCTTCCGGACGGTTTCGAATACAAAATTCGATCAACGCGGTTTCCAATATACTCGACCCCTCCAGTGTTAAAATGCTTGCTCATCACCAAGACATACCGGGTTTAATTCCCGGCGGGGTTAGAAAAAAATTGTGGCTTTTCACTTCAATGTCCTAGTGCATATAACTACTGAAAAACGAACCCTCCTCCTCTTAGCCACCTCCTACTCCCGTCTCCCTTGTGCTCCTTACCATAAAGACCATAAGAAAGCACTTCTTGGTTATGAATCACCAATTTCATCTGCCGATCCACTTTTTCTTTCGTCCCTCTCGCCTTTCTTTTCAGGAAATCCTCTAGTAAAGGTATCACAAGGATTCCCAGATACCCAATATTTAGGAAAGATGATAGGTCACATCTGCTCACGGCCACAGAAGTCAGTTACTTCAATAAACATAATAGGCTTTTCTGACTTTCCAGTTTTATAATTAGACTTTTCTGACTATAATCCTTCACTTTGTAACCGTTTTTTTTAAAACAACCAGTAACTATATTGCTATTACTCTTAAAAAATTATGCTCTTGCCTGACGTACCCCCTAATCAAGTTCCATTACTGGCTTTTACACCCCCCTCTCTTCCCCAATATACAGTGGACCCTTCCCAGGACCCTATATCCTGTCAGTCAGCTACATCCAACTCAGCATACATTGGCTCATCAGAAAACATCCCCTCTTTGAATTCCAATTTTAATTATCCTTTGTTTGACAATGTTACCTTGGTAAAAGCAGAGGATCCAAAAATTCTAAATTATATAATCCAGCTTTTGGTATATAGAACAATTGAAGGAGGAGTTTCGGTGAGATAGCTGTGTCCCCCTGTGGTCATGGAGGTGGCTCGGTCTCGGGAGGGTATCACCTCCTCTTGAAATTCTCAAAACAATAGAGTTGAGAAGAGAAGTAAAGCTCGAACACCTTTATTTCAAAGCCCTGTATGGACGAGTGGTTTTCAATTGCCAACTACCCTACCCACAATGCTGTTCTCTTTCTCTCCACTAGACTTTTCACGTTCCTCTTGTAATATCTCGTCAGTATATTTTATTTTGTTTTATAATATTATCTTTGTTTTGCCCCCCCCCTCTTAACTCTCTTTATCTTTTAGATTTGAATCTCTATATTTGTTTAAACTTTATTATATCTTGTCCTTCAAATCTTCCATGTAACTTATTCTATTTTATATTCTTATTCTTATTTTCTTTCTTTACTCTTTTAGTCTATTTTACTTTACTTACTTTATCTCATAACACTCTTTTTATCTTAGTTTTTATATTATTTCTTAATTTATTTCCTACTTTATACACTGCGGTTTTGTTATTTTAATCTATTTTGAGTAATGAAATTTTCAGCATTACTCTACTTTCTTTGTGTTTATCCTTTTCTTTTCTATCGTATCTTCTTTCTATCGCACTTCACCTCATCATACATCTGTCAGTCTTGCGTAAATTTGAGCTTATGTCGACTTTTCCTTTTTGATGACAAAGCACGCTAGATAGCAGAATTACATCCGCCTCCTCGTGGCTAGGGACGGGCAACATGATTCAGTGACCTGTCATTGAATCACGGCTAAGAGGTGCTAAATCAGCTCAAACAGCTTTAGACTATGATACCATTTACTCAGAATTTTTAAAAGCCAAAGACATAACTGTTTTGAAACTTTGGCGACTAACCCCTTTCGGCGTAACAATATATGACAAAGGAGCAAGGTAAAAGCTTTGCTTAGGCACTTGTTCCTTAAGAAGTTATTTTATACTTCATTTGGCTGACAAGAAAACTTTGAAAACTTTGAAAATTATCCACGTCCTACTGCTACTAGTATCACTTACTACTTCTACTAACCCCTGCACGTGGGCCAAGTGTTTGGTACACCCAGCGAAACGGCCCACCTACTAACAATGACCTCTGCCACCCCACCTTCTACCTCCCATCGGTCCATGTAGATAAGCTTCAATAGCACTAAGCTACATTTCCCTCCCATTTACAAATACTACAATGAAAAAGAAACTCGTAGATTGCACATGTTCCAGTACACGAGGGAGAATAATTTCGGAAATATTTTTTGTTCTATTGACCGAACATAGTACGTGTAAAGTCGGAGTTATTCACGAGACCATCTCTACGAACGAACCACCCAGTCATGAACCTGGAATGTGAGAAAAAAAAATTCGAATAGTTTCTTTTCCTGGAAAATAAATTCTTAAACGTTCTTGATATACAGCACCAAGAATTCATTTGAACAGAAAATACTTGGATTGAATTATCAACAGACGACGATTTATGACCGATGCGCACAAAAAATATGCGGCGATTTCTAGGAACCTTGCGTCACATATCTCGTTGTTTGTGGAAAGTCGAACAACAACAAAAAAAGGTCAAGAAGGTCTTCAAAATATCTATAGGTCACCGCTATGTTTCCTAACTTACAGTTAGTCAACACCTTTATTGCTGACCTAGTTTTTAGTATCAGTATAGCTAATAATTATAATGAGACCATCTAAAAGTTGCGATAAACAAATCGTATGAATTGATGGTATACAGTGAAAATTGCTTTTCAAAGTCAATATACATTAATGGCCTCATTTGGTCTTCTATATAATGTTGGTATAAAATATTGTAGGACGACGTGCCAAGCAACCTCATCTTGATGAGAGACAGGGTAAAGTTTAAACAATGAAGAGGTCTTAATGTCAATTCAAATCTCCGATTTAGAAAGCAAGATATCAACCAGCGACTAAGTTGCCGGTTCCTAGGATTGAGATTTTGCTCATTAACTGATCTACGCTTAATTTCGTATTAATTTTACAAAATTTTGTTACGCCAGAAATTGTTTTGTACCCCTAATATTATTAACAATTTAAAGGGCGCCCCGGGATAAGACACCCAAAAATACCTCAGAGCCGAATGACTTAGTTTCTTCATTTCTATTATCCCATAAAATATTAGAATTCATTAAATGTTACCCCCCTCCCCCCACGATATATATCATTTCCTACCAATTTTAGGTTTTTCTTTTCTTTTCTTCTTCTTCTTCTGCCTCTTCTGCCTCTTCTTCTTCTTCTTATTCAGCATCTTAATTTTGAACTAAAATTTGGTACCGAAACTGGCCTCTGTTGAGAAACTTATTTAATCTAACCAAGAAAATGTTTTCAATTTCACCTTATGGTTTTGGACTGAGAAATTCCCATGAATGTATCGAAAAAAAGAATGAAAAAAGAAAAAAATCTATGGCATATCCCGGAATTTTTTAACTGCAGGGCTAATTTTGAACACAGGTTTTTATTTTGCTATTCTAAAAGATCCCAAAATTTCAAGTTTCTACAATTGGTGGGTCACATTAAAAATTTCCAAAATCTCAAGTTTTTACAATTTTACGACGAATTTTGAGGACGTTGCTTTTTATTGTACTGTAATTGTTTTATGAAACCTAAACGAATATTAACACCATTTTTTAATTGAAACCCGTTATCGCAGTTCAAGCATTGGAAACTTAATCTTCGTTGAATACATTCATTCGAAAATCTTGTACAGTTCTATTCTAGTTGTTATGAATGAACAAACGTAATGGCATCAAATATCATTTATAGAATTGAGTGGAACAAAGCGACGTCAATTCTCTAAAAGGAGAAGTAGAAAAATGTATTAGAGTGACTCGCGGACGTTGTGATTCGTCGGAATTCCCCACCAGTTTCCCACAAGAACCATTCATTCGTGTCACTCCGGTCACGAAGAAAAGGAACGAAAATTCTATAGGGGACTTTTGTGTATTAATGTTTATGATAATATTTTTATGATCACCGACAGTGGTAGCCTAGTGGTAGTGTCTTCGCTTCCACGATCCCGTTGAGCGGTAGAGTCTGGGTTCCAATCCCGCTCGGCCGAACAAGGTGAGATTTTTAGCTGGGGTTTCGTACACCTGTATCAAATGTCGATACCATAAGTTACCCGGTTACACAACATCTCTTCTTCCCAATTCTATCTCTTACGTCGAACTGGGAAGAGTAGGCCTCATGACCTGAACCTCTCCAAAAAACTCCAAATAAATAAATANTTGAACTTAATTTAGTCTCTCGTTTGATTGTCTCGTTCTGCGCATCTCCGCGTCCGCATCGCCTGTTTCCTTACACCATTCACTAGTGAATTCACTAGTGCATCTCTTCTTATCCTCATATCACCAGCCTCCGTGTGTAGTTCCACCGTAGGCGTCTCGTGAAAGTGTTCGCTGGTTGCTTGGCGTCGCCTCTCGGTGCGACTCACGCATCTCGCCTCCTCCTCGGATTCGCATCGTGTTTCGTAACTCAGAGTAGCTCTCGGTTCTCTCCTTCGCTCGCCTCGGATGGATACAAGAGGGACTTTTTCCTGCAGTCGTCAGAGAGAATGTCATCTACGGCGTTATCCCTCAAGCGCGGTCTCTCACGGTTGGGAACCGAACTCGCAATGTTATGGATTACTAGCGAATATCAGTGTCAGATTAAGGGGACGATTACTTCCTGGACCAACTCCTCCCCTAAAATTTCCTTTACTTAGAAAAAATGCATTATTTTGTATCAAAATTTCTAAGTTGTATTACATATTATTTTTTAAAATTTATTATAGCAGTTGAAATTGTGCTTCGATTGATGTGAAAATACTTGGAATGAAAATTCTCACTTTGGGTGAAAATCAATAAGATTCCAGATTTCTTTTTAGTTGAGGTTAACTGTATTCTAACACACACAACGTACGTGAAATAGTTGTCCAAATTCTTTTTAGTTTGATATAATTTGCGTGTAGTTTTCGTAACTTAAAAAGAGCGAGTAAAGCTTGAAGCAATTAAAATTTTATAAATCTGTGAAATTTATATCAACTTTTAAACTTCACATGTGAGATCACATTGGAAACATTGACATTTTATTGCACTCGTCAAATTCGTATGTCAGTGTGTTGAAATTTATTTCGCTACTCCACATATTTTTGTTCTTAATAACTTTTTCTTATTCAAGAGTTATGCGGTTCAAACATTAGTAAATTGTGTCCGCTTATCTTGCAAATCCGTTCATTCGAGAGCCGTCTGAAACCGATTGTTTACATCATTTTAAACACAAGATTATTTGTAGAAGATCCTAATAATTATACGATAACGGTAAAGTACGAAACGTGAGGGTTACGATAAACGTTATACGATATACGTTAAACGTTACGATATACGTAAAAGTACGAAACGTATAAGTACATCCATTAATAATTAATTGTCAAAAATCAATTAAAAACTACATATTACCGCGTGGAGAACAAGCTAATTTACTCTCAGGGACAAAGTAAAGTACCGTACCATCCTTCCGATCAATGGGCCCAAAGAAATCTAGAGAAGAAACTGAGCTGGGGTGGAATGTACACAACCGTATGCAGATAAAAATGGAATTGGAATATATTTATCTAAGTCTGTATTTATTTAAAAAAAACTTTTTTAAACACTGTTGTGACTATTTTAAATTGTATTTTCAAACTAATGCTTCGTTTATTTCAACGAGAATCAGAGTTTACTTATAGCAACGAAGATAGAATTGCTTGTGTAATACGTGGTATTTTTACGTTATATAATATCAACTATATTGCTTTCGTAAGTCTTCCGCGAATGACTGTCTCTCAGCTAATACTACTATGGACTTCGGTGTTTGTTGTCTTATTGTAAATATTTTATGTCAATAAGGAGTTGATCGGCCTCGCTGAGACTGAATGAATTGCGAATAAAAAACGTTAGTCACTATTATATGAAGTTCAAAACAAACCATTTACTTTCATTAAAACGTATGAGGAAGTTTCATTCAAAGCATACCCGAGTGAGTTGGGTTGTCAGCAATACAGAATTGAGGCGTTTAAATGAAAACGTTCTCATTTAAAACAGACTTTGACAGCACGCACAAAAAACGATTACACACCATAGTTGATTACGAAAAATAATGGAAAAAAATATATATTAAAAAAATTGTTTTTTTGCTTAATGGTAAACCATAATTGTCTGTCTATTCAATACCTTGTATGTTGATACGTACATTATGTGATCATTATAACTCCCTGATGGAATGCACCGTCAGTCTCAGACGTCGTTAAGCCATTGTATGTCTTTCGTGACTTGAATTGCAGTTGATTAGGGAGACATTGGAAAGTAGTTGAGAGTTCGGAAATGTAACTTGGATCTGTTCCTCCAAAGAGTAAACGCCGAGTGCTCTGCTCCATTCCCAACTGATTCAGGTGATTTTATAGAGATAGTAAGTATAAAGCGGAAGATATAGTGCAGACCGAGCTGTCTTGTTTTGTTTTTTTTTTTTCGATGGTACACGCGCAAGATGCTTGAGTCCATCAACTTACACATATAGTAGAGTCTCGTTTATCCAGATCTTTAGTTTATCCGGATCAGTTTTTTGTTAGCAAAATAAAGTTATTTTATTCACAATTTTGTTAATCAGTTCCAGACGTTTTAAATACTTTGTTTTGTGAGTCACCTATTTTACAAAACTGTATATTGTTTTTTCAGTACATTCAACATATCGTTGTTTTGATGAGACATTAAAATAGGTAGTACAAAATATTAATATATAGCATCCCAAAGAGTGTTTAGTTATGATTGTCACGAGGGCATGTGCCCGTTTCTAACAATGTTGCACTTCTGACTTGTAAAATTAACTGACAATAATGTTTATTTTCAATTTTCAGTTTTTTAAATTTTTTTATTTATTAGAACTTAATATTTATACCTGGAATACCTAGCAAGGGTATTCTGCACAGAACATTGTATCATTGTTTCAATCACATATTATCCTGATTATCCGAATTTTTGATAACTCACGTCATTGCCGGCCTGTGTTAGTCCGGAATTTTCCAGAAGTTGCTCGCGTGATAGACAAGGAAGGAAGTAGTAGTAGAAGACTCCGATTAAGTCGTCAAAACAATGATTCAAGCGGCACTCTAAACTATTCTCTAAGCAATCATCATCATTTTTACACTCTTTCGGGAAAATATCGGCATTATTTATTTGCCGTAAGGATATAAAGAGAAACTTCCGGAGACTCATATTTTTGTAATATTCTGACGAATAACGAATAACACTTAAAAAATTCCTACAAAATATAAAGAAGTAGAGTATAAATGGATTAATATAATCATTTTTCACAGGTGTGAAACATTCAAAACAATAATCATAAAAAATATTAATTTTTTTATTGGTTTACGAGATTTTTGGGGATTATCTCTTCTAACACAGCTGGCACCGATGTTACACATGATGATTCCCCCCCCCCAGCGGATCTATGGGGGGGACTAAGGGGGCTATAGCCCTCCTCCCCCCATTTGACCTGAACTCTTAAGAGATAAAATTGAACGAGAAATGGTATACTTTGTAAAAGTGTTACCACACTAATAATTGTTATTAGCTATAATTGTTATTAATAATACTAGATTAATAAAATTAATAATATCATATTAATAACTTTAATAAGTAATTGTTGTTATTAATAATACAAGACTATTAATTACTTATTTGATGCATTTTATTTAAAGGTAATATTAATAAAATTTGTGTCGTAAATTCATAATTTTTAAGCAATTCTCCCCGGTTAGCCCCCTTGATTACGGGCTAGATCAGCCACTGATGGAGCCCAAGTTAGCCGTATAATATCGACGCTCGGAGTGTGAATTTTCAAAGATTAGATCTACGTGACTCATTAAATTGAAACGTGTTTATATTGATGTTTCGAAGTCTCATAAGAAAACTGCGGCAGAGGCGTGCGAGTACTGGACAAGACGTTGTCGCAACAACTGTAAAATTATAACTTCGTATTTTATAATTACAGAAACGAGAATCCAAGTCAGTAAATAAACAAGACTTAAATGTTGTGCGCAATGAGTTGTCATACAAACTTTGAATATAAGAGATTAAACCATTTCTAATGGGTATCGGTTCTCAGACAGACAAAATCGAAGTGCTCTAGGCCATACCTTGGGGTTTGTGGAGAGTAGGGCTCCTCAGTTTCTTGTGCGACACAATGAGAAGATCACGCTCCGGTCGCTCTCACCCTCGGTATAGACTAGGAACTCATTTTAAAGCAGGTTGAATAGACCTAAGAATCAATATGGGCATTGAATCTTGTGTACAATCCCACACTCTCACTGGAATTCGAATCCCGTCCATCCAGTAAGCAGCCCCTCCCCTTCACTGACTAACTCCGAATAGCAAAAGTATTCGAAAAACAACTTTTTCGTTAACTACGGATCCGAAAACGAAATTTTCACTCTTGCAATGAAAATTTGTGTACAATTACAACATTCTACACATTACGTTTTATGCTCATAAGAAAGTCAAAATAAGTGTCCTATTCGAATTCGGAGAATTTTTGTTCTCTGTATTGAAATAGAGCAAGTACAGTGTCTCGATTGTCATTGGAACAAAAATACACATATGGAAAATAAGAAAAATAAGGAAATAAAATTAATGTGACGACACAATTTTTGTAACCTCGAGGTTTTTGAACATTTTTATGTAAAACTTTTCTTCAAAATAACGGGTACATTTTTTATATTAAGCACATAGCATTTTTTATATTAAGCACATTTAACTCAATCATTTTATGGAATCTTGCAGTTTCTTACGGACATCAAAAAAAGGGTCGTACCCTAACTGTTTGCACACAATTACATCATACGCGATAATACATTTCATATTCAGAAGATGAATTTGCTTTATTTGGTGCGTGCAGTGTCTTAGCGTTGTTTTTAGAATTAACAGCAGTCGGATAAATTTAGCCGTCAATCAAGAGAAATGTACTATAAAGGAGAAAAAATCTTCCGGTAAAACAGTTTTCAAGAAATCTGATTTTTGCTAATTGGGTTTCGAAGAAAATGTTTTGTCAAAATTTCATCGTGCAATCCAATATTAATGAACATGATTGTTTTTCTGTTACCTCACAAACACGCCAACAAAATGATAAATCATACCAAACTTAAGAATTTCATTTTGCTCTACTTGAAATCAAGGTGCGTTTCTGAATAAACCAATTCTTGTTGTGTATTCCATACAACCACCTTTACGTTACTAAGATAATTAGATTAATTATGTTATGTTGAATGAAAATGGAAGGCGGAACCGAGATTCGAACTCGGGACCTTGAGCTAATTAATATGTTACCTGGCGGTGAGGTTCACCGCAATCTAAGAGATTTCTATAAGATAATTAGATTACGTATTCGTTACACAATGCGTTACATGTTATTATTATTAGCCGTGTATACATTATATGCATTGATACTAGGTAAAAATTTTCTCTTACTTTACTCAAGAAATTAATGCTATTAAAAAAGGATTAAGGGGGTTGATATTTGTTAAAATTTTCTGCCCCACGGCTCCGAAATCCAAACTACGCCACTGTTCGTAATATTATACGGCATCTCCGACATCCGTTAGATTCATGAGCTCCATTTCTAATCCTCTTACAAACGAGCGAAATGATGATACAGTGCTCGTGGCGTTGTGTGAATATCATCGACGCACAAAGGGCCCAAAGCGTCAATAACTTGGTCAAAATATGAAAGGGGTTTAACTACCACGATTTTTAGGTTTCGAGAGTTCCCTGGTTACAGAAGTGAAAGCAACCATTTGTAAAACAAAATGGCGAGGAAAATTGAGCATGAATTGGTGAAACATAATATTTTGTTAATGAAGCGAACGGGTCAATACTTTCTATTAAATAAAATATCTCAAAAGAGGGATAAAATGATACAATATTGTTAGGTGGGGGAAAATGGTAGAATCAAGCGATGAGGCAAACTTATGAACATGTAGGTTACATTTGTACGGAAAAACAAAAAATGGTTCAACCCGACTAGGAGCACAATAGAATTTATATCAGGACATGGCGACTTCTATGAATACTTGAAAAAAAAATAGGAAAGAGAACAGATTGAGAGTTCGTGTGTAAAAAAAGGGACTGAGACACCAAGACATATATTGTGGGAATGCAATAAATATGGCAAAGAAAGGGAAGAATATTTACGGAACTACGCAAGAATAGATATAATAAACATGAAAAAAAAAAATATGAACACTAATAGAGACAGACAGGAAATTTAAATTATTTCATGAATATACAGGAAAAATAGGATATATTAAGAAATTACTGAGAAAGTAGATAAGCGCATGCCTCCACATGGGAGAGATCGACAACGTCAAAAAGACGGGTAAGTCACGCAGAGAAAGACCAATCGAGAAAAAAATATAAACATGATGAGAACCTTGTTTTGCACGCTGCTATAGTTCCAAGGTGACCAGATGAAAGAAGAAATGGAAAAAAAAATGATGATAGACATTACGTTGTAAAAAAAAATGTGACTGTTCTTTTCGATTGACATTCTTTAGGAAGCGGAGTACGACAGAATACAACTTTTTAAGTGTAGGTATGCCATTTAATATTTCTAGTGGAAACACAGAAGAAGATAGTTATCCCGAAAGAACGGGTATTTCCTTGGTATCGTTATTGATTTCTTGAAAGTAATTTTCATACTTCAAATTCCTTGTGGTAACCGTTGAAAGAAGGAAAAAGTTGTAGCTGACGTGCGATCCGCTCTCGTCCATCACAGTCTCGATGCATTTGAGCCATTCGCATTTGAGTTCTCAATCATTGATTATTATCGTACGTGTTAACTGAATCGTATCAAAAAGTCATATCAGAAAATAAATGTGAAAATAATTGATATTACTCTTTTACTTTTTCATATATGTAGTATATTGAAAGTTTTGTAACCGTGAAAACATTCTATAACGAGATTTCAACAAAAATATCTCTTTCGGCGATCCGTGTTTTTGGAAAAGTGCTTTTTGTCATAACGTCCGTCCGTCCGTCTGTGCGCAGCGATTCTGAGTAAACGGATGAATATATTTAATTCGCATTTCGTATCCAAGGTAGAATTTACTTGTTGTCGATGCACATGCTCTAATTTTCTTTTTACATTAAAACAAAGGGTACTTCATATGAAGATCAAAGTACTCTTTTCAATGTTTCTTAACAACGGCTCCAATGATTTTACTTAAATTTTCTGTATGTAAAGTACAATTAGTATGCATTACATCCGCATTAGCGGAATTTCTCTTGGAAGTTTGGTTTAGACGAAATAAAATAATTTATGTCTGCTACATTTAAACGTTAGTTGACTTTTCCAAGAAGCTTGATTAATATTGAGCATTGTAAATGGAACAAGCGGACGTAGGATTCACTTTCCGTAAACTGAAATGAAAGATACGATAATGATAAAATATAAAGAAGGATATCACACGCACTGCAGAGAAGAAAATACGTGAGTTTCTGTCTACATCGAAATTACATTTACATAACACTTTTACGATATTTATAAGACTAATATGTTTTGAAATAGCATGAATACTGAGTTTACTCTCAAATTTCAAATAAAAGACAGTATAAGTTCATCTAGCGACTTTGATCAAGAATAGAGCAGCGGAAGGCGACCAAAACATAGAAGACGTCAGAAATGACATTTTCACTTTAGAATTTACTCTCAGTTTATGCTGGAGACTGAGATTCGTATATGAGAAAGTATGTGCAATGGTTTTGCACCACTAGTTTCATTTTGTAATGATTACTGAAGCGAAAATAAGAACAACGAAACACAAAGTGATATCATCGGATGAGGAAATCCACACAATTCGAGTGTCATTTAGGGACACGAAAATTATGATAAAATTTCATTGATGTAATGTTTTTAACTAATACAATATCTGTTAAATGATAAGACAATAATAATAATAATGCTTTAGCTCCGTGTATATTCCCGCTTCTCCGACATTTCATAATTCTTTCTTAGCTTTGCACAACAAATAATTTGAATAGATATTTAAACAGACGTAAAACAATTTTTCGGAAATTGCTTCTCCTTTCAATACTTATTGAATTGCATAATATAAATAAATAAATAAATAAATAAATTTATTGTCAAAAAACAGTACAAACTGCGTATGACCACGTGGAGGGCAATAAACTACTCTCCGGAAGCAAGCAAGGGACCATCCCATCAATTCCGATCAAGGACCCTAAGGCAGAGGCGGATTCAAAAATTTCTGCAAAAATTCCTAGATAAGATAAAAAGTTAGCTGCGAGTTATAATACATATATAATGTCAATATGATTGTAATTTAAGGCAAATATGTTTGTAAATTTACATGTACAAGTTATTATCGAACTATAGATTATTCTGAGTATAGTGTTTAAAAATCATAAGAGTTTAAAAAAACTAAATTCACGATTTATTGTCACAATAAACAAGCCCCTAGACAAAGTCTAGAGATTCTGTATAAGAAATCCGCCTCTACCCGAAGGAAAAACGGAGAAAAACCCGGGCCAGGATGGGAAGGCAACCATTGAACCATTTATACGAACCCAAAGGCTGACCAATGACTTTCATCAATAAAGGAAAAAATCTCCATAAAAAAGTTAAAGAACTGCTTGTCTCGACAAATGTGACATACTTCCCACTGGCACCATGTGCAAAACGTCAACCATGTCAAACGAGTTACATGCTCTCAATAGTCCTTTAAAGGATAATAATATTGAGGTTCCATATGCATTACAGTGTACTTATTTTTCCTACCTTATTTCATTCTACAACTCGTGTTGAATGTATAAGCCTTAGTTGGTATATACATAAAAATTATTTCATCAATGGAAAAATAACTGAGATGTAGTGTTATGGCTGATTTGAAGATGAAGCACAAAGCAAGACAATTAGCAACCTTACATTTATTTCATTTCATAAAAATATTTTTCCCGTAATGATACATGGAATACATTACATAAACAAAAAATTTTTCCGCTGGAAACTACGTAATTAGTCTTGTACTAGGAGAATGATCTCGTCTTGCAACCATCGTGCAAGTGGAACACGAACATCAGCGTCCTTCCCTTTGTTCTCGGGGAGATGAGATTTTATTGACACGTAGATTTTGGATGTTTTGTTAAAGGGTGTTTCTATTTTGTGGCGGGAAACAAAAATATACCTTTCTAATTTGAATAGAATTCTAAGAGATAAATATTTGTATTGGCGCACTTAAACTTTAGTGAAACGTTGAAAACAACAATTCTTCGCACAAATGCTCAGAACATAAATTTTAAAACATTAATAAAATATTTTTATGTTCTCGAAACACTCTTACTATACTCTAAACAATGTATAGTTTATAGTGATATGAGAATGAGTTTTTTAGCCTATTTTAAAAATCCGATATTCAAATGTAACACAAATGGACGCAACTTGGCCCCTTTTGTATCCATTTTACATCGCAAATTTTATAATTCAAATCAACATAATTTATTTTTAATCTTGAAATAATTCCTCCCCACTACGTTAAGATTAAAAGACAAATTTCTCATAATTTTGTTATTTTCTCCTTCGTATGTGTCCAGAAACCTATTTCCTAGGACTAATGTCAGTGCATGACGAATTTCTCATATACGAGCAGATCGATTCTTTCCATCGTTTTTCATGAATGTATCGACAGGGTATCCATATTGAGCAACAATCGACTATTGGTCTTTTCTATTATGAATTAGAATAAAATTAGCTGGGTGTGGTGGGAGTGGGCACAGTCTACTTGTTGGCGTCAATCCGACGCCTGTGTCTGCTTCTGTGTCCTTGTTTGTATCCTTCTGCAATTTCCGTTTTCCGTCCACACGCTAATGGTTCTATTTGGACGCGATTGAAATACTTCAATTTCGAAAGCTCGAATACAGAATGTTTCCGGCACAAACTTCAAGGGTTGGTACGGGACACTGGCGCAAACACAGGATATACATGATCTCATTGCTCGAATATCCGCAGCTGCTGCACGTTGCGTGAAATACCTACCAGTTTTGTATGTCCACCGACGCTGTCAAGCACATAACACTGTTGATGGACGCAATTTTGAACAGTTGTTGTAAACTTTTTACAAGTCAACGACTTTGCCAGTAAACATTTTGTCTTTCATTTGATCTCTTATTTCTTTTGTTTGCGCCTCACCGCGTCACTTGCGCCCATACATTCCTATCCAATAAACGATTGTTAGTGTCCTCAACCAGCTCTTAAAGTTTCAACCATAAATTCGGTATCATTATGTATTTATTACTGCTTAAATACAAATATACAAGGTGATGTAACCTTGAATTAACTGAATGAGATTGCTGACAGAAAAAACGTACTGGTATGGTATGGACTGTATTGACAAAACGATGTCACGAAATTACTGAAATAGCTTTGTAATTAATTTTCGTCCGAGAGACGCTTGGTCGAAGCACAGATTTTAATTGTACTAATGTACACAATGTGCGACCTTGTCGTATAACGTTTCGGTGAAGGAAGGGGACTTTCCGAGAACAATGGCGCTCACGTCGAAGCAGAAAACAGTGAAATCCATTAGCATAATGGCAGCTTCCTCGGTACAAGAGAGTAATTTCCGCATTTGCAGCATTCACCTCTCGCTACGCAAAGCCAGAATGAAACTGAGTTCCAGAGCTGTCATTAGGGGT
Organism: Laupala kohalensis; assembly: GCA_002313205.1. Taxonomy (NCBI): domain Eukaryota; kingdom Metazoa; phylum Arthropoda; class Insecta; order Orthoptera; family Trigonidiidae; genus Laupala; species Laupala kohalensis. The sequence goes on from NNCF01126556.1 coordinate 180,686, forward strand.
TTACACCTTCTTCACAGGTGGTCACAAAAAGACGTGAGGATTGAGGGTTACTCAGGCTGCATTTCGGTTTCGCAGTAGTTTGCAATAGCGTGCCAAATGAACACGCAACAAATTAATTACTTTGATGTATGATATGGAAAATGATTTCGAATGAAGAGTGGGAGTTTTTCATATAAATTGATTCACAAAACAAACTGGGCTTGTATTCAGCTATTACTTCTGTCATATTATATGATATCTTACCCATACAGTTTACTTCCTTGTAAAAAAAATCCGAGAATCATTTCCTTACATCGCTCTGAATCATACGAGATAAATATTGTAGTCAATTTCTTGAAGATACCAGGGAAGATATGCATAATTGAGAGTCTTACGCCAACAGATGTGGTTACCGGTGTTTTTACTTGATAACTTCAACTTCCTCGAGTAAAGACCATTTTCTTAGTTGCAAATACCATAAAGAAGATCCGTTTTGCCAAAGGATAAAGGATGATCCCGAATTCATGGTACAAACTTAAATTATTGGTACAGTACATTAATCATTTATTGTATAGGAATGTATGGGCGTAAGTTACGCGGTCAGGCGCAAACACAGGAGATACATGAAAGGAGAGAGAAATGAAGTTGGCTGCTGCGTGAAATATCTGGCATCTTTGAATGTGACCGCCAATCGCTCCATCGACGCTGTCAAGCATGAATCACTGCTGTTGGACGCAATTTTGAACAATTATTGCAAAGCATTGCACAACGCTCTCAATACTTTTTCCCTTCCATCTTTAATTACTTTGCTCGTACATTCCTATACAATAAATGATTATTATAGTGTCCAGTACCAGCCCTTGATGTTTGTACCATGAGTTCGGGGTCATTCTATATACGCAGTAAGGAGTAGATACGAAATTTAGAATATAGAAATTTCAATTGTCTTTTTATTATCAGTAAACAACTTCTTCTCTGTACTATATGTCTTAATTAGAGACAATCATTACAACGACAGAATTATTGTTTCACATTTCTTCCTTTATTACATTTGATAACATGTTTCCAACGTTCCGAAGTGTGTTGACCTCTTCATCAGGGCTTGGGTTGTATGAAGATAAACAGTTACATATCACTTTAAAATCACTTTAATCGCATTAAAACCAGTTACATTTCTGAAACATTTCACATTAAAATTTAAAATTTTAAAAATTCTGGAACGTTCACAGTTCAACCTTCTCTGTCAAGTAGTTCGTTGAACACTCCAACCTGTAACCAAATGTCATAAAGGAAGAATTGTGAAACAATAATTCAGTAGTTGTAATGATTGTCTATAATTAAGACATAGTGAAGTTGTTGTTTAGTAGATACGAAACATTTATCAGTCATTTTGCTTCAGAGGTTAATATCTATTCGCACATTGTAAACCATCAAGTCATCTACATTTTGAACTCAATAATTTACGTGTTTTCTGGTACATCAAAATTTCTAACACAACGCTGCTCGGAAATGGTTCATTTGGAGAGAATTATTCATTCCGAAATACCTCTATTTCATGAATTTCATCAATATTGTCACAGATTTCTCTAGAAAAGTCTAGAAATATATTTAAAAGAAAGGATTTCGCAGTGGAGTAAAGAAGTACCGTCGCTTTCCATAAACATGGATGATTTCTTTTTATTCTAATTTTTGGATCACTCAAATGCAAAACAATAAAGAAATAAATATGTACATTTCATACGATATTGTAGGAAGAAATATTGCACGAGATCTCTTGAAACACAATGTTGGAGGTGATAATATAAGTACCTTGAACATTTTGCCGGAAATTTTCTTTCGTAGAAATTTAAACATCCGAAAAACTCAACACTACAGAAATCAATGCACAAACTAAAATATATGTAAATAAAAGAGGTACTGTTCCGTTTATTGATATGCAATATTAGTACCTCGAACTATTTATTAACGTTTTTAGTCCAGCAACAAATACACATCTAATTCAATTTGAATTTTTAATAAATATTTCAAAAATAATTAGTGCATTAAAAAATGTAAAGTAACGATTCGGTAGAAGATAAGAAAATTACATTTCTCATGATATCTAATTTTTGACAATTCGTTAAGTATAACGAAGGAAACGGGGATATAATAAAAAGTTACCTTTTACGTTATACAATTTAGGTCTTTTTGCTTCCGCATTGTTTTTCCCGAGTCATGGTAGTTGTTTCGCTCTCTCGTGTTAGCATCTTGTGGGTAACTGTGTCAATGTGACTATTCTGTCATTAACATTAATAATCCGGGGGGCAATCTCGTATAATCAGACCTGGAATGCCGTAACAGCGACCAATTAACAACGAAGCTGCGCTGTATTTTACCTCTATTTTTTTTATTTGAAGCTCGTAGTTTTTCGTACGTAAAAATAACTACGAACAAAAAACAGAGAAAAATATAAATACAAGTGCACTGTGTAAGAAATTTTTATATTTGTAATGAACTTATAAGACAACTTGATTATTAATTTTTGTGTTAATAGCTGAAATAGTTTCCATTAACATGGAGTTACAATACAATAAACATTTTCAATATTTTGTTCTGAAAGCGTTCTAATTATTTTGTTCACACTCACACATACACCAAACCTGATGAGATGTTTTGGGAACCAAAGCCCGATTTAGTGAAAATCCCTCTACATCGATGATTTGGAAGATAGCAATACCTTCTCGTAGAAGAATCAAATGAATATTAGAACTCTCAACATGTCAAGATATCGAAGAATTTTTGTTTAATAGTACTGTACTGTACACATATATTAGAAAATGTGATTATTCACCACGCATTCCATTGCCATATACGTCATTTTGTCGATATGAATTATTTTGGCATCCACAGGGAAATGGCGATTTATGAAAAAGTGTCAGAAACACCGTTTATTTCAAGGTATCATGATATAATTTGACCATCGTGAGGAGAAGGAAACAGAAAATAGTTTTATATTACTCAAAATAATTGGCTAAAAGGCGTTCTTACTAAAAAATTGCATAAATGAATAAACTTACGTTTGCTGATAAACACAAAAATAAAAAAAAATATTCCCTATGGTAATTATGCAACTTTTTATACTTAATCGGTTGTATTATGTTACACTTTACGTCACTTTTGTTTCAAAATTCCGTAACAGATTAATGTTGCAAAAGAATAGCTGTTTGTCCCTGGAGCCCCTCCACACAGAGGACTAAATATTGCGGAGTCATGGTAAGAACGCATTGTATACCTTCATCCTCTGAGTTCATATCAAATATGATTCGTTGCGTTTTGTGGTTCCCTCACATTTCCTCTGCAGCGCACGCGACGCACCACCGACGAAGCTGATTGGCTCTTCTGTTCAGGATGCGGAAATGACAAAACATTGACAGCACAGCACCGACGTCGCGCAGGTGCCGTGTCTCTTGGCGTTTCCCCGACGATTATTCGCTCTCAATAGAAGAGAAATACATTACTCCAATTATCCGAACCTTTAGCTCAAATGGTGGCTCAAATGGTAGCGTTCTTTCTCGTCACCAAGTCATCCCGGGTTCTAATCCCAGTGGGACCAGAAAAATTTGTAGCTTTTCACACTCCTGTTCCAGTTTACATAGCTGGGATCACTGAAAAGCAAACCATCCTTCTATTATTCACCTCCTACTACTCCTAGTATCACTAATACATCTTCCCATTACTAATTACTCCTACTAAACCCTCCACGTGGGCCAAGTTGTTGGTAAAACCCAGCTAACCAGCCCATCTACTAACAATAGCCTTCCACTCAACTCCTACCTCCTATCGCTCCATGTAGATAAGCTTCTAAATTTCCCATTAACAAATACTACAAAAGAATAGAAAAAATTATCGGAACTCGAATCATGTGGATTAAAATTTATCCTGATCGATGGGGTGGGGGGACTTCAGTAAATCATTTTGAGGTTTCAGAAGTAAAATTCTGTATTTTTAATTATGTTAAACTATTATTTTCTTCATTGCCAAAATTGTAACCACTGAAAACCGACCATTAAACTGTTTTTAAGTGTATGAGTTGATTTCCTCAAAAAATATCGTACTTCTAAGTCATTTTGCCTTAAAATTCGCAAATTGTGGGGGAAGAAATCCAAATATTCGGAAATTTGACTATCCGCACCCAAGGCAATGAAAAATACCGCACCTCCCGACAAGTGGATAACCATGACCTGAGAACAGATGTAAATCAAAGTATTGTTACTTGTAATTTTCTAAGCCTATATAATTACACTTTCAGAAAATGCATATATTTATAAAATATATAATTTTTGTTCCTTAGTATATTGTAGAAAACTGTCACATTTTACAGGTTCTTATAAACGTGTTTCAAAACAGGGAGGGAAACCGTAAATATCAGACATTGTCATTAAATAAGTAGCAAATATTTAATATCTTCTGAATTTTTTTTTAAATTTTCTAAATAAACCATCAATATTTCCATGAACGATCCTATCAATTTACAAAATTGCTCTTGATCGTAATTGATGCGCGAGTGTTGGCCTGCTTCACGCGACGGACTTCACGAACGAGCCAAACACTTCAGCCAAGTCACAAACCATTTTTTGTGCTCTTAAAAATGTAAATGTAAATGGGAATACGTCGTAATAATAAACAGGTTGACCTGTTCAGTAAACAGGTTTCTGGTGGCTCATTTCCTTCGAGTGGAAACCGCTAAGTGCAATAAACGAATGCTGAGAAGCGCTAAACCCAATCCATAGCGGCGATCAGTACCTTCTGCCTGCGTCCGCAATAGACGACGCACCACCAAACACACACACAAAAAAAAAACCTCACCCGATTTTCTCACGTTTACAATACTCCTCAATCAATGGTAGTTGATTGGGATTATCCGAAAATGCAAGTCTGCCAACCGGTCCTCGTGACACACATATTTATAACTTAATTTATGTTATAAAAAATGGAGGCAAGCCACCCCATTTGCTCGAAACCCTACACTCATTGCATCAATAACTAGCTGAATAAAACTACTTACAGAAAGAGTGTTCACGCTTGGAAATTCATCATGGCAAATACTGACACAGAAGACGAGATGCATTCAGTGGCGTTTGCCAACGCTAATGTCACATCTAAATCGTATGTCATTATTTTTCCCATTATACTTGTCTAGTATATGATGTATGAACTTTGAGCAAATGGGGTGACTTTACTTAGAAATGATCAACTTTCAAAACTTGGGGCGCGTGTCAAGGAGTTGGTTCACGAAATTTAGTCTTCCTTTTTGAATGTAGACTCTGAAGTATTCCCAAACGGTGTTTGAATGAAGTATGAGCAAATGATATGACTTGTGTCCGATTTTTGACCCTTTCAATGGCGTCTGCCAACGCTTATATAACGTCCAAATCGTTGGCCATTATTTTTCCCATCATTGCATCGGTAGACTATACGAAGTTTGCACTATGAGCAACTGGGATGATTTGCCTCCTTTTTTAAATTATATAAATTAAGTTATAAATATGTTTGTGATGCAATCCGGTTGCAGACTTGCATCTTCTGATACTACCAACCAACAACAATCTATTGATAAGTGTTATAATTAATAACTAACAATTGACGAATTTTATTTCACCGTATCGGTTGATACATATAAGAAACGTTCGATGTTATCCACATCTTCATCAGATTCATTATGTGGATACATACATCCTCTTCTTTCCTTCTTAATTCGTCCTGCTTCCTCTGTCTGGAAATGCGTGTCCCAAAGAGCATGAAAAAAAATTTTTTTTTTACCATTTGTTAATGTCGCGCATTTATAGATATCCCTTATCATACATAGAGAGATCATTACATCTGTCTTTTGTGGCTATTAATTTACTATTGTCTTGCAGGGTGTACATTCCTTTCTTCTTTTGGTTTGTAAAATATTCCCGTATTTTTTCATCACATAGAGGACATTCCCATAGAACATCATCTACCGTCTCGACTCCGTCGCCGCACATACATGTTGTCTCGTCTGTAGTCTTCCCCATCCGAAATGCGTAATGCGAATGCGTGTCTGTCTGTTTGTTACTTAATCACGACTAAACCACAAAATCGATCATGGTGAAATTTAGCAAGGAGATAGTTAAGAAGTCCAGGATGAACATAGGCTAACTTTTATTTTTTAAGTGTATGAAAAGAAAGATAAAAAATGAAGTTGAAGATGAATATCGATGAAATCGTGGTGGTGGTGGTGGGGGATTCACTTTCGCTGCCTAAACGGATAGAGATAGATGACAACTATGAGTGACAATATTGTTCGTCTCGAAGAGTTTTGCAAAAATTCTATCTACTAAGGTTAACATTAATTATCGAAAAAACATTATGAAAAATAGACGTGTTGAAATACTTCAATTTAAGTGGGCAATTTAAGAAGGAAAAAATCAATCTTCATCGAATTTAATGGGTTCTTTGTTTTGTGCATTTAACAAAGATAATAAACATCTTTAAATCGTAAAGTTTGGACGAATGGTTTAGATTTTATAAGCGTTTTAATGAAATAGTGCAACCGCGCTGCCGCAGTTGTATCGGAAGCAAAAATTCGACCTGCGAGGCTTCCGGTGAACGTTGGTCTAACGAGTAAAAAAAGTTCCGGACAAAGCCGAATAATCAGCTAGTAAGTTTTATAAACGTGAGCAAATCAGGTGACTATTTTTGTCGTTGGTTCTCATCTGACACGTGTCGCTTATAATCGCCTCTTTCTATTAGGCGCTCTGTCGGGAAGAGACATGTCGAAAGCTCCTCGTGCATCAAGTGGAGGACAACCGCTTATATCCTGGTCGATTGTCACCTCTGACTCGTTCCTAACATATTTAGGCGCAGACAATCACAAGGGATTATGCGCTCACAGCTGCATCCGTTGTAGAAAAGGATGATTTTATCTCGTGTAATAACATATTTTAATAGTAATTCTACTCCAATTAAAGTCCATTATAAATTATAATTAAATAAATAATGCAAGACTTACAA
>NNCF01126556.1:187763-223618 GCA_002313205.1 Laupala kohalensis
AAAAAAAAAATTTGTATACATATTTTGTGTTTGTTTAATATCATGTTCAATTGTTGTGTTATGTTTCTTGTTGTAATTTGTTATAATGTTGAACCACCTGACGACCTCAAACGAAAGTCGAAACGTTGAGAAAATATGTAATGTTCGTCCATATAAGGTCGTAAGCATTGCATAATTTATTTAATTAGATTTTAGGGCTCTAATGACCCTGCCGTTGACGAACCCTAAAGCCCCACAAAAAAATAGATTTTAACACTAAAACTTAACAAAAGTTTTAATTATTTAATTAAGTATTTTTTGGTTACCATTAAATAAAATGTATTCTGATACTACGGATCAGATCTTAATGATCCAAAGAAGTTTCTTTTTTGTATCAAATTTGTTAAATGAATGCAATGTTTTATTGCTTAGTAAATATCATACTTCAAGTTTATTGAATTTTGTTTGTGTGTGATGGAATCCATTAGTATAATTGACAAATATATTAAATTTTGGAGCTGTGGAAATTGATAGGTGTATTGAATTCGATTATGTGTGATGATATCTATTATATTGCATTTTGTTTTCTGTTCGTTATTATTAACTGATAAAGAGTTACATGAAAGTAAAATATTTTAATTCTCATTACTCTAAAATAAAATAGCAAACTCAATATCTTAGCTAGATCCAACACAGTGGAATCACGAACTCATTATTTAATAGTTATCTTTTTGTCGGATCTTCTCTTTGTAGATTGTGTCACTTAAGAGTTGATGTATCGTATGAGATCTTATGCCAGGAGGAGGATAAAGGGAGCATAATAGTATATTCAATCTTATATTTAAATTTCTGAAATATTTTGTGTGTAAGTATTCTCAAAACGGCCGACTAAGGACCACGATAACGAGTGTTAGTAAGGTTCAGTTCTGTGAGAGTTTACTTACGAGACACATCGTGAATGTTTGGGGGAACAGTGTCCAGAAATATTTTATCATAGCATTCTTATCGTAATTGTTAGACATTTTAATATTTATTGATTAATATGCAAAATTATTTTAAGGCATGCTTTTTTCTTCTCACATAATTTTTTATCTGTACACAACTTATAATGTGTCGTACAAACATGTGCCTATCAGTAACATCCGGGATTTCTCCAGTTTTCCTTTACCCTCGTTGATTGAAAGTGCTGGGATTGTCCCTTCCTTGTTTCCGGAGAGTAAATTCGATTTGCTAATACGCGGGTGGTTACAGCTTATTTTTGACAATACATCATATAAATGCGATGTGATACAAACGTCATCTCTAGGAGACAATAGAGTAGACTTTCGTATTTTGTAAATTGCAAATACAAATTTAAAATATTTCAGTCGAGGTCATATAGGTTTGTAGCTCATAGTTTTCAAAGGTCGTGTAACATTTTAGATTTATGGTTCATACAATAGTAACATGTGCAGATTATTACAAGATTCATGGTTCATTCAGTCATATCAGGTGTGGACTATTACTTTCGAGATTTATGGATTAATACAATCAGAGTATCTTAAGTGAAGCTGGTGACGCAAGTGTGACTCGAGTCCCTACTTTGGCGGTTGTGGGTTCGTTTCCTTCGAAAGGTGTGAATGTTTGTGACAACAATTCTGATTCCCGTGAGATTACCTCTGGAATGCTGTCCCCAGTATCATATCGTAATATCTCTTCATACGAATATTGTATAACATGGGGAAAGACCTTGGAGAATACGGTTCTATGAGGGACACTGAGAAAAAACAAAATTTCTCTCGTTATTTTCATCTGTTCGGTAGTTTTTGAAACACATTCATAATCATTGTCATGTTAATAATACATTTTTTATAATAATAATATTACCTTTGTTTTCTGGCGAGTCTAGCAGTACCTGGCCCTTTCCTCCGCCTAACCAATCTTACATTCATTCACAGAATACAATAAAGTTATATTTTCTTCTTCTAAAATTACAAATATAGAAAAAAACAATAGAATTAATTGGATCATGAGCATTATAATCCATCATGGTATAACTATTACAACTATCAACAAACTATTACAAAATTATCACGACAAATTCATAAAAGTTTTAGTAATGTGCCAATTTTTAGCCAGTGACGAATTTGATAAAGAATTTGTAATAACTGAAAGTAAAAAAACCTTTAAATTATTTTTTAAGTATAAACGTTAAAAATGAAATTTTCATGCTTTCATAAAACTTGAAATGGATTGCAATTTCTAACGTATGGAGGAAGATTATCCCATGATCTTTGGGTGACTGTAGTGAGAGACTTCTCTAAGAAATTTGTACGTTTTTTTGTTGTATTAAATGATTTTAGAGTAACGCTTCTACAAAACTCTTACTTACAGAAATGGCAATGTGTTTGCCTCTCAATTACGTATTATCGTCGAGTAGAATTTGGCGAAGAAAATTTCAACAATTTTTCAACAATTTCGCTGCAAACCAACTATTCTGAAGAGTGTTCCTTTGGTTTTCCTGCTACATGAAGGGTACTTGGGAGGTAGTCTACTTTACTCAAATGGGACACTGTAATCGAGTCTCGTCTTCAAAGATTATTTCACATCATCCTGTTATATTCGTGCGGAAAGTGTCATATCTCAGTCAAAATAGACATTAAATCCCGGAAAAATTCCAACAGAGCTGAAAATTTCTGTACAAATTTAATATCAAATGTTTTCATTGATCCACCTAATGCTACAAATTTTCAAGTCTACAGAAGTTGATCTGAGATTGAATGTCATTTTGAATTTTTCCATACTGTTAAAACAGGATAAAAAGTAAAACTGCGGCGGCGGGACGTATTTTGTGTGTGTAAAATATAACGTCATGGAGAGACCTTAAATAAGGGAAAGAAAAGTATCATGTTGGATGTGAATGTGATAATTATATGATAACTATCTCTCTACTAATCCCAACCTAAACCTTATCTCCTGTACGAGGATGTGTCTCAGGTCTTCCGGGGTTTAGGTCTGGGTGGAAATGGGGTATAGTTGCAGAAGGCGAACGGGTGGTGTAGTGGTTAATACCCCTGTGCTCAATGCAAAAGACTCGGGTTCGATTCCCGGCTCGTCGCCATCTTTATCTGACCGAAAGTTATTACATATTTTCTCCATCTGTAGATTACCCGGACGAAATTTATAGGTGATAATTATAGTTGTTTATTATTTTCCTATCAATATAACATTAGATGATAACACGTGTTTTTCAGTGAATGCTCATATTTCCTCATCGATTTATGCTACATGTTGGAACGTTTAAATGCCACCATTTCATTCATAATTACGTAATTTCTTCATTGTCTAACAATCAATGTGTTAACTGCAATCTATTATTTCCAAGGCTTTCTTATATCTTTCTCAACATTTCTAAGCGTGACCATAGCAAGGTTATTTCATCCAGAAAAATACTCTTACATTAGTACCTCTTTTTTGCTTCATATTTTCAAACTTATTGCTGAAACCAGTTTATGCGATGGAACCAATAACAACATCCTCATGAAAACGAGATCAAAACAGCCTGATTAAAATTCTACAAACGCCTTACCACCAATTCTATCACTTGTCAAGTGATCATTTGGGCTCATGAAACATGTTTGGGATAATAACTCCTAATCTGAATTGGATACTTGTTTTAATGTTATAATCTGTGTTGCTTCGACATAATACTATCGCACTCTGTGATGCATGAGCTGAATACTGAATAGAAGACGCACCCGCAAATCGTCGAATGCTTCCTCTTTCTTTTTGACAGAGATCGCAAGTTATTTATTTCGCTGACTTCGAGCCAATAAGTTCTCAGAAAATATACTCGGTTATGAGGAGAACTATGTGATATCAGACACATTGCCAAAAGATTTAAGGTATTTTTTCTGAGGAATCATTTGTCAAATGTTGGTAGTAATTGATGACGGTAATGAGTAATGTTGTTAGGACTGAAAGTGAAGGTATATACATAATAGATACTCGTGTTAGCACTTGACTGAAACATCTCATTTTCTTTGTAAATAGTACCATCACCATCTTCATCATGATTATTATTATTATCATATTTCTCTCATCTTTCTTTGAAGTTTCTCTCAACGGTGGATTATAAAATCAAGTTCTGCTTAAGGATGAATTTATTTCAGGTCCAAGAACTTTCTGGTAATATCGGTTGAGGACAGGGGGACGCAGAGCTGCTGTCTGCTAATTACAATGGTATTGATTTTAAGTTTTTTAATTGAATCAATCAACAAGGAATTGGGGTACTAGTCCTAGTAGATAGAATAGGGTACATAGAATGATAGGTACTATGAACATTCCAGAGCTTTTTTTTACTTCAAAGGTTAGTAGTTGATTTTTCGGTATTTTGTAGATTGTTGCAATTCATGACAGCAAAATAGATGAGATACATTTTATTATTATTATTATTATTATTATTATTATTATTGCGGTTATAATGTTTGCTACGCAATACTTGTACGTTGTCTTTGTATATAATTTATTTCTGTGACTTAAGTCAATAAAAACGACACTTATTTAAAAAGAAATAAAATGAGGTCGATTCATACTTCTAACAACCTACAAATTAGGTAAAAAAACATGACGAATATAATGAGAAGGCTCTCGTCGTGTTTGAACCACCAGATAACAGAAAATATTGCGTAGAAAAAAACGAGTGCTAGGACTGTGGGCACGTCATGCGTTTGGGCAATGCCGCACCCTATTGCAGCGTTCTCGAGTTTACGACCTCCCACCGGAAGTAGTGACCGGAAACACGTCTGTTGCGACCGGAAGCGGTCCCTGACCCCACAGTGGCCGCATGACGCTTGTTCCTCCAGCTCAGAGGATTTTCCATGGAACACTTATTTTTCTCTCTTGCCGCTCTGATTATCTGGCCTTGCACTTGAGACTTCCCGTTGACCACATTGTGAAGCAAAGAATTCCTGTGGATCCCTTATGATTTTTTAAGTGATAGAAAGATGCAGGGGAGGAGCCCATAATGAAATATTTTTATCACTTATGAATCATACAACGCTATTATTACACATTTTAAAGGAACACCAATAAAACATTTCCGTCATCAATTTATTCCATTACTTAATAAATAATTAATTTTCTATCATTCTATTTATTTATTTTCGATTATATTTCTATTGTGTATTTTATCGATGTAATTGTCTGTTAGATAAGTGCCTAGAAATGTCAGTGGAGTGCGAATTTTCTACGATGTGTGAAATATCGCAGTCCGATGCTCATGTTCGCATGTTGGGATGAAAATCTATAAAATAAAGTCATATGTTTGTCCTACGAAGTCGTCGTTTTACGCAGATTTTATTATATGTTGCTTTTAATGTGTCCTTGGATCCGCCACTGGAATTCTGTATTCTTGTATTTTTGTATTCAGGGAAGTTACTTCTGTATTGGAACTTATATGAAAGTAATAATATTGCTATATTATGGGCAAAGATAAAACAGTTCGGTGGTACTCGAGAGTCCTTGGAGCACGTACAAGCGTACATGCGATTAAATCCCCATTGTGATTCCATCCGATTTGATTGCGTCCTTTATTCCAGTTACGCCAACTGTAATAATAAAATTGAGTTATTTGGAATGTCCATTGCATGGAAATCGGGAAAGATATGTTCCTTCTAAATAGATTTTAAAATAAGTCGTAATGACGTAACCTTAGCTTAAAACACTTAAAACCTGGTGTAGTTTTGTAGTTTTTCTTGTTGGCATTTATTTTTTGTAATCAACAAAAGTGATAATTTAAGACCACGAAAGTAGAAAAATATGGAAGCTAATTTATGAATTTAGAATATTATATAAGAACTCCGGGCAACGCCGAACCAAATGCGCTAAAAAAACAGACGAATAGACTGTTGTTTTAATACCCAATAATAAATTATTGTGAATTGTTTTAAAATTTTGAATTTACAGTAATTATTGTTTTTAGTTTCTTGTCAAATCCTGGGCATCGTCGGGTAGTTCTGCTAGAATACGATACGTTCAAGTATCTTGATGTTGTCTTTCGAACGCGGAATGCGTCTTCATAATGTCGACCCCCTTCTCACTGATTTTCAAGAATTAAGGCAAGCGTTCAATTTGTGATGCGAGTGACCGACTTACTATGTAGAGTTGTGTTCTAATGAGATACCATTGACTCCACCATGGAAGATTGAATATACACCTCTATCACGTGTGTCTCTAGGGGTTTCAGTAAATTCATTTTCGCATCAGTATTCATTTTTACCAACACGCTGGGGTGTGTCTCTTATTTGATGTAAAAATAATCTGAACTTTTTTTCTCATAATTTCTATTGACGTACTGGGCCATTTCCACAGATTTCATATTTTAAGTACGTGATAATATATTAGGTTGTGTACAACACCGGACATCGCGAAATTTTGGGAATACACTTTTCGGGGCCCAGTTTGTTAAGATCTCTCGGAACTTAATTTTGAGTAAGAGCTATTCTGTACTTGCATATTACTCCTACTCGTAATTGGGAAGTACAAGGCGTATCCTGTGCTACCTGAACTATTGCGGCAAGAATGACACTATGTTCAAAGTCCCCTTTATTTATCAAGTGGAGATAAATCTCTATGTGATTAATTTGCGCTAACTGGTTTTGATTTATACACATCTCATTAGAATGCATGTTCCCGGATCGAGCAAATATGGGGTCGATGTCGGCGGATCTCTTCAATACATCTCACCTCTTCTTATAAACAATAAGGAAGGAAAACAATAGGGATCTTGGATTCCAAGATCGTGATACTTGATAGTCTACTGTTACTCGTATAGGATTGTGTAACAACTCGCAAGTGTCAGCTCTAATTAGGGTAATACAACTGAAAGTATTTGGTCATACATGTAGCATGCGTACCGCGTAGGATACATTTTTAAATTGTTTACTTATTGCGAATATTTACGTTACGGTATTATGTTTTGGACCCCTCCGCACCTCGAATGGGCAGTCTACCCCTGACTTCAGCAAGTTAAGGGCAACCAAATGGATCACCAAAAAATTGTATAAACGCATAAAATTGATATATATTTTCACTTGATATTTTTTAAGTACTCTGGTGCACTGAATATGAACTGGTGTGCATTTTAACACGTCTGTGTAAGGTTTGAGTATGAGGACGTCGAAAAAAGTAATTCCTGTCTCGAACCTCTTTAGATGTACGCGAAGGTAATGTTCAAACTATCAAAATACAAAAAGAGATTAGCTTGAATAAGGTGTAAAACTCATTTATTTCATAGATCAATTTTTTGAATTCTGAATCATTTCACAAGAGAAGTGGATATTTAGCGCAACAAATCAGAATCATTAAAATATAATCTGCGACTCCCAAAAAATGTAATAGATCAGATACAAAAATTTTCTTATTTAGAAATTTTGTTCTTGGTTCCTCTTACATATTTTTGGGACAAAAAATGGGTCATAACATTTCAGGCGAAATTAACTATGTGAATAATATTAAATGTTTCTGAAGGTAAATTGAGAGTTTGAGGATTTTTTAAAGTATTATTTTTTTAAATTTACGATTCATGGCTAATACAATCAAATTATGTATTTTGCTATACAATATAAATTTGTCGAAATGACAAATTGTTCTGAGAGAGTCGCTTCTCGCTGTTCACTTATAACCTGAATTTAAGTATAATGCAACAGAACGTTGAAGCAGACCTAAAATTTTCTTAGCACATTTGTTTAATTACTTGATTTCATATGCGATTCATATTTTTCCTTCGCAATGTTTTGATTAGTATTTTTCGAGATATTATTCTTATTAAAATTGTTCTATTTTTTTCACAATATCAATTACAGAACATTTTGTAATTCTTTAAAAATGATTTTTTTAAATATTTTGTTCACGATGTTATTGTTCTATTTCGTGTGACTTTTCCTTGGGTAAATTACTCTTCCTTACGCCTATTTTGTCGATCAGTGTGTGCATTACAACCTGTAATCGCGACTAATTGTGGAAGTAGAAAGAATACTCATCAAGAAATGGAGTCATTTGTGGATCCATATTTAGATTATCATTACGTCTTTATACCGCGTGGGGAATAAGACGTTTCTCATCACAATGAGCACATCGTTTACGGTTTTATTAAATTAATGACTCTAATTGCATTAATGATATTTATGAATTTTCTACTTTTACGTTTTTTAGTACTTTCCGTAATAGATTATTTGCAGAGTAAAATGCCAAACATTTGACATAAAACATGAACAATATTGAAATAAGTTTAAGAAGCGTAAGTTTAAAAGTATTAAAATCGGTTAAACAACATATTATTTAGATTGTGGCACATATTTTAAATTCTAATTAGAATGTAACAGACAATATGTAAATTTGAAGTAAATTTTGTTTCTCACATTGTATAAATAACTTCGGTTCTCTATCTTCGATTGTTATTTCGACTTTCATGTAATTCTTGTTATTTGTGGTTATTATGTTCAATTTCCATTACTATTGTAATTTTATTATTTAAATTCTAATTATTTTGTAGTTTATTCATTATTGTAATTTTAATTGTTATGGTAATTTTAATTAATTTATAGTTTTTTAATTATTTTAAATTTAAAATATTATTTTAATTTCAATTATGTTTGTAAATTCAATTATTATTGTAATTCTAATTAATTTTGTACATTATTAATTATTTTAAATATTAACTATTATTATAACTTTAATTATTACTGTAATTTGTCTTTTTCATTTTGTATGTGCATTTTCTGTACATTGTTTGGCGGAAGAGGAGACCTGATGGTCTGAGCCAAACCCGATAAATATTCCATTCTATTCTATTCTATCCTTTGCCTGAGGAAAAAATACAATGGATTTAATTTACAGAAAATATTATACTTCCTACGGGGACTCCATATCCTAACAGTACAGTAGAATGGTTGTGAAACAGCTGGCAAATTACAGCTCCTTCATTCCTTTGGAAGTGCGGTACAGCAAGAAAACACCGAAGTTTTTGGGCGAACGAGATGTTGTAAAGCAGAGTGCCCCTCATATACTCCGGTCGACAACCGCTGTACGTCTCTAGGCTTCAGTAAATGTTTAGTCATCAAATAACTCATCTGAGAGAAAGGTTTTCATATCAAAGTTTAAAAAATAATTAAAATTTGCGTTATTTCACCGCGTTATTAAAATATTTCTTACAACATATGAAAATAAAATACGTTTTCTCGTTAACTAATATACAACATCGTGGTTCGGGTTTTTCTCCGGCTCTCCTTCGGGTCGAGCCATATTTTATGTACAGACACTCTGCATATTATGTACAGAGTAATTGAGGCTCAGTGGGTTGAGTTGCTGGCTTGATGACTGGGTTTCGATCCCCGGTGAGATGGGGATTTTTCATCACTCCTCAACATCCAGACTGACTCCCAGGCCCACTAAGCCTGTAAGATACCAGCGTTAAACCTGTCGGAGCGATGCTGACGCCACATCTCCTCCTCCTAGTGGTGAGGTCAAGCAATTTTTTTTCGACCGCATTGTAGTATTTGTAAATGGGAAATGTTGCTCAGTGCAATTGAACCTTATCTACATGGAGCGATAGGAGTTAGGAGTGGGTGGTAGGTCATTGTTAGTAGGTGGGCCGCTTCGCTTGGTTTACAACAACTTGGAGGGGTTAGTAGAAGTTGTTAGTAATAGTAAGATTTTTTTCTTTTGTGGGGCTTTACCGCTTGTCGAAATCGAGGTCATTAGAACCCTGAAAACTTGTAGAGGTAGGGAAAATGCAGTTCCGCGCTAGGGAGAGCCAGCATGACTCTTCCCGCGTGTCGGACTCGCCGAATGACTCAACCATACCCACTAAAAACCCTCCTGAATCAAAACTCAAATATCAACATATCTCAAATCATTACATATATCATTAGAGAGCGGGAAAAAGAGGAAAATTAAAGGCTGAGGTGACCAAGGAAGGTCAGGAAAGAGAAAGGAAGGAGTCTGGCAGAAGTGGTAGTAGGAGTGGTACGAACTGGATAGAGGAAGGAAAGTTCGCTTTTGAGTAGTCACAGCTATACGAACTGGGACATTCATGTGAAAAGCTACAAATTTTTCTGGCCCCCACCGGGAACCGAATCCGGGATGACTTGGTGAAGAGCAAGAACGCTGCACCAGAGGGAGGGGACCTTCCGCGAACCAGTTACGAACCCCTTGGGCACACTCGAGGTCTGTTATGGTGTAGTTTTGGCTCTCTAGGCTCTTGCATAGAGGCATAATTATTGTAATAATTAACCTCGAATTTAGTATTATCTTAATAGTTAGGATTGATAAGCTATATATTCCGAATAACCAAGTCCCATAACTTACACGTACTAGTGAACGTTTTTTTTGTACAACGTCAACAGCCAGGTGAAAAGTGCGACGGACCAGGACTCGAACCCGGGACCTGTTACTCTGGCCGCAGGTCCACTGCTCCACCGGCCTCGAGTCCCATATTCGTACGCAAGTTCCATCTGACCCCGATCCGGTGAACCTGGGTCACATCCCCCTTCAGGGGATAAGTAACTACAGGCGGCTCCAATGCTGGTAGCTCTTAGGTCCGGTTTTCGCGTACATACGCGTCGGATGCATATTTTACCTCACAACTTCCGAGGCCAGGTGGAGGTTGCGTACGAATTTGGGACTCGAGGTGGGTGGTTCAGGGGGTAGCTCACCTGCGGTCAGAGCAGGGTGTCCCGNACCTGGCTGTTGACGTTCCAAATACTCCTCCACGAGTAGGTGCTCGAAAGTTGTGAAGTAAAATATTTTTTGTGTGTTTTATTAAATACAGATTTGTTGGTATTCTCTTGATATTATAACACGTAACTATCTTTTTATTCTTATCTAAGAAGTGTGCAAAAAAATTTCAATCCCCCTCTGCCTTAGGGCCCTTGATCGGAATTGATGGGATGATCCCTTGGTTGCTTCCGGAGAGTAAATTAGGTTATTGTGGTTCTCCACGTGGTCATATGCAATTTGTAACTTTTGCTTTTTTGACAATAAATTTATTTAATAATGCGACATTGAGCAAAAATTTGTTTAAATGAGTCTAGATCTTCATTAGTTACAAAGAGAGAGAGAGAGAGAATACAACAGCAGTGCACATGCGTTTTGATTCCCAGTTCAACTTTTAAGAGCCTTTAGCTGCCCACAAGGCCATTGCGATCTTAAACGGCTTCCAGTTTATTTCACATTCCGCCCATGCACCTTCACTGACCCTTATGTTGGGGTCAGGCCGCCCGTATTTTAGTAGTATAGTTCTTATTTTATTCGTTCCTGTGAACCGGGTTCAATGAGGTGGACATACGATGAAGATGCATTCAGACAATATAGCATGCACGCATGTAATTTTGTATTTTAATGAATTATTATTACAAAAAACTGTAATTTTACTGAAATATAGTATTATATTTCCTTGTACAAGTATTTATTCTGTTTTTTATCCTGTGGCTTTACTTACGTGAATTTTAGTCAAATTTTATGTTCCCCATTGATTCTACTGATAATGTTATTTAGTGTTGGTGGTTGGTTTGTGTTCACTGTTCACAGGTATTCTAGATCCGTCATTTACGCAAATATTGAAAGAGTTTGCTGAATGTTTGTAATAAAATAATCGTTGATCGATTTTCAGGAGTTCATCAAGATAGGAGCTATCTTTTCCAACAAAAATATTATTTCTCCTTCCAAACGAGAACTTTTTTTTTAACAAAATTAAATATAAACATCGAGATTCGAAACTGTTATGCTTGATATTGAGAGAGGATGTTTGATGTTTGATGTTGAGAGAGTATGACAATTTAGGGACCGTTTTGTATGACAATCAGCATTTCGAGTATCACTACTGTACTATGAGTTGTGATCAGTCACATAGAGAGGAACATTTGGTCTATACTTCATATTCAGCTTTTATTGCTTTTGATTCAACCGAGGATGAGAAATGCATTGTTTATGAGCAGAGAGTCACATCGATGACGCCAACGAACATATCGAATAATAATTCACAAAAAAATCTCAATAAAGAAGCAAATAACAAAAACAAAAATTTGCAACCTAGCCAAAGTAACACGAACATTCCTCTTTGTATATAATTTTTAAAAAATACAACCTTAAAATAAGTAAATAGGAAGTGTAACCACGGACTTTGTGACAATGGAACCATAGCCGCTGCGAACGGCGATTCACCAACAGTAATTGAAACTCTTAGAAACAATACACAACTGAAATGAATAGTACTTGAATAACACTTGACGAACCTTAACACTTAGGTACTTGTGAGATCGGTAATGAAGTGCACAGAGCATAGTGTGCCGCCTGGTTCACTTATCTCCTGTTGGGGACGTGTCGGAGGTTTTAGGTCCGGGTGGAAATGGTGTACAATAGTGGAAGGCGAACGGGTGGTGCAGTGGTTAACGCCCCTGCGATCAAAGTAGGAGTTACGGGTTCGATTCCCGCCTCGTCGCCATACTCACCTGACCGAAAGTTATCACATATCTTCTTCACGTGTAGAGTACACAGAAGAAATATATACATGAGTAATACTGTTGAGTGTATAGAAGATAAATATTTTTTATCCGTTCATGTTCGAAAAGGATGGATGACTGGCTTGCTTCAAAACGAAATTTTCCGAGAAATTATCGTGGAAATAAACATAGGCGCCAGTAATGCACACTGACGGTCGTATCGCTATGCACATATATCGATTAGACACTCTTATCGATGCTTCGCTTTCAACCAATAGAAAAGACGGTAGTAACAGGACAATGTAATGTACGGTTAGCCCTTGACTTGACGGAACTGGAACGGAGTTAAAAAATAAACGTGTAGATGGTAAGTAACTTTTTAGCAAAAATTGAGTTAGCTACTCGAATGAAAGGTGGAAGTGATGTTATATTTGAAACACTGGTCAGTTTTCTCCCTTTCTTGCAACTGTTTAATTTTTATCTTTATATGTTTTCTAATGCATTCTTTTTTAAAAGAGTCACTTTGCACTCAAAATTGTTCAAAAACTAAAAAATCTAAATATTCTGTTAAGATATTGTTATTCTTGAGGTTTTTATGCATTAGGTTATAATACATAAAATTATTTTTCTCTATTAAAATAGTGAAAACAGAAACAGTATCAGAACTGTAAGTCCATTTATCTCAAAGCTTACAAATTGTTACTTAATCCCTTCACACATTCAACTCTTCTACACAAATCAAGATGCCAGAGGTTACCTTATAGATATTTTCTCCCCCGTATATTTAAATTACAAAAAAGGAACTCGTCAGTAATTGACATTAATAGAAATAACTAACACAAATGCGAAATTATTCCATTATTATATTTATTTCGTGCATGGTATGATAATACGGATAAATATTTTTTCTTTTTCAAAATATAAATAGGTCCACAAAGGACATAAAAATCAAATTTAGAAATATATTTTCGCCCTGCATTTCTGTCGGTTAAAAGTAGAGCCAATAGTTCGAAGTAAAAATCAGAATTTCTTAACAAATGAAACCAATTCTTTCTGGTTGGCTGACACTTCGATGACGTCATTCATAGATGTTCCCCATTTACAATCGTTCAAGAATGAATAATCCTTAGTGAGAGCTATACCTAGGAGTCATTCGTGCAGATCATGTTATTTGTTTGGTAATGGTTCTTCTTTTTCTTTAACTCTTACTCGTGGGAGTGGGTGAAGGACAGCCGAAGCAAAGCCCTAAGGTCACTTGCTTGTCTAATGACGCCCCGTCAGAACAGATCCGAACAATTGAGAGGCTGAAGTTCAAATGTAATTCACCTTCAAAGTTCTGAGACGAAAATCGTGTGGATCGTCTTACTTCAGGATTCATCATCCTTCATATGTCATTCAGAAAGCTGTCTATGTCAGGACAGTAATGGCCTGGGCCATTAATGTCCCAATCCATATTGCCGTGACTACTGAGAAGCAAACTTTCCTTCCTCTATCCAGCTCCCTCTAGTATCAATAACTCCAACTATTACTAACTACTTCTACTAACCCCTCCATGTGGGCCAAGTTGTTGGTAAACCCATCTAACCGGCCCACCTATACTAATACCATTCTACCCTACTACCTCCTATCGTTCCATGTAGGCAAGCTTCAATAGCACTACGCTACATTTCCCATTTAAAATACCACAATATAGAAAGCTGAGACCTCCATTTCACTTATAAATAGGAATGTCATCTCATGACATTGGCCCATCAGTCCTAAATTATAAATACGGAAACACAAAGAAATCTACCTCATATGCTGAAGAATAATGAGCAAACATTTATCACGAATTAACAAAAAGTTAAATTTCGAGTGAAATGAGTGATAAATATCGAGAAGTAATGTAAATTGTAAATTTAGTGAGATGATGTTCTCCCCAGTGAATTTTTATCTATTGCTCTATCAATTTGTCATATTTCAAACCAAATCAATTCATGGTTTGGGCTCCATCTTATGTCATGTTTATTTATGTTTGTGAATGTGCTTTTATCTGTTTCCTTACGGTAGTTAAACTATTATCTCCTTTCCCTTTTTGTATGATTCGCCAATTAAAGGTCCTAGAAAACAAGGGGCACTAGTGACGAAAACAGATAAAACTGAGTTTTAACATTTTTGAGGTAATATTTATTTCTAAATACAACATATGAAGCATCAAGAGTTTATGTGAGAACAGTTTTAATCCACACGTTCAACCACTTGCTGCTTTAATTTTTTAAATTAATTATTACAACCTGTACTCCTTGCGTTCCTACTGAAATAGGTGTGAACTCAGCACCTTACAGAGAAACACATTTCCTGTGACCACAAAATTTGTTGAGTATTTTAATATCTGTTTCTGTGGGTAAATCAATTCCCCTGCAAATATCACTAGCACCCCTCGTCATCTAAGCCAGCGCTTTCCAACGTATCGTAGCCTGTGGGCCGTTCCCTATACACTTTCGAGAGATCGGAACGCGACGGGATGGGCTTTGCGGAACACTGTTGCGTGACGCGTAAAACTAATGGGTCTTTTTATTTATTTATTTATTTATTTATTTATTTATTTATTTATTTATTTATTTATTTATTTATTATTATTATGTGCATTTATTGATTTTTTAAAGAATTATCAATTTTTACTATCGTAATAAAATATTTTCATATTATAATGTATGACGAGTTAATTGCAAACACAACTTTGTATTTTCTCGTACCAAACATGGCCCGTCAAATACTAATAATCTAACAGCCCAATTTCAAAGACTTAAGTTGCTCCCCCCCCCCGCGCCCAACTTTTGATGGAAAATGTACTCTAATACGAACACTTCACTTGGCGTTGGTGTATTGTGTAGCGTATTCGCTGTATTTGGCTAAATATTTGACGTATTCACAAATATCACAAACATGCAATCCTCGCATGGTTCGAACTCGCAAATAACCCAATATTGCCACATATGTTTTCTTATACCAAAGATGGACGGGAAGTATTTGATATAATTCAAGAAATATTTATACTGTTTCGTTTTCCCAGCCCATATTAAAGAACTTGTAGAATAAGAAAAGTCAAAATATAAGTTAAAGAACCAGAATATGAAAAAATCTTGATTACGCGCCCTCTACTGAGCCAAATACGGCAAACCGGGTGTGGACGGTTCATGCAAATATTTGCCATATTTGAGTCCTTTGATGTGCGACTAAAAACTGACAAGAGGACTGATACGGGTGTTCGCGTATTTGCCACAGTAGAGCACACAGACAAATAGCCCATGTACACTTTTTTTTCGTTTATTTGTTTCATGTGCACTTGGCCTTGTTGGCAAATACACAACGAAAAGTGAAGTGCCGTCATGACTCGCGGGTCGTAAAAAACGTTTCGCGGGTCGCCACTTGGACGGCGCTGACATCGTCAATTCAACCCTCACCTTTTCCCATCGAGACCAACTTCATTGCGTGGCACTTTTCTTCTTGTACTTCTCCGAAGGCTCGTGAGCTACTACTCTCCATTGAGTCGATCTTGACCTCTCCAATAAGTGGCACATGTTTGCGCCGCGATTCGATGCAGTGGGTGCGTGAGAAACGGGAGCCGCCCGTCCCTGACATTTGGGCGCAACGTCTCCTCCTCGAGACAACACGCTCTGCACGTTCAGGACATCCCACGCTCTACACCAGCACATCACGCGACGCCTGTCAACGCTCATCCAAAGAAACAAGGTTCAAGATTTTGTCTTGGATCCAACTTCTGGTGGGATATTTATTTTTCCACGCAAATAATCTTTGAATTTCAATTTATGACCTGTGCATATGATATTTTTTTGTGTTCACGGCACTATCTATGGACTAGTCCTGAATAAGTGATTTCAAACTTTAAAATAATTGGAGGATAACTGTATTGAGACACCGATAAGAAAATCCAAATTTCGAAATTAACTACGAGTTTCCATGTTATTGATTCATGCGGAAACTACGAAGGGAGTGTTAGGATTGGGATACCGCGCCTTGGATCCGGATGAAATCACTAGTGATTCTTATTCACAACCGATCGTCCAGATCAACTCCCAGGTCCACTAAGTCTGCTATATCGAGAGTAATTCTCGAGTCTGTTCCAGGGATCCGAGTGCCCGCAGCGAGATGCTGGCCGCACCTCGTCCTTCTTGAACTGAGGCCAAGAAATAACGGAGCTCATCCCTCGTAGAGTCGTAATGTATTTTCAATACTATAGATGAAATATTATTCGCGTAATAAAAATGTTTCCCATCTCATCGTAAAATCCATATTCTTTGTCCCGCTCCCCCCAAATTCTTCCCGGAAATATATGTCGATTTTCAGACATAAATGCTGATTCGGAACTTACTTACTAAAATAATTTTATTCATGAGTTGATTGTTAACAAATAGATGTACTTGTTCTTAAACATTGTCTGAAACATAAATCACGAGAGAAAGTGTTTTGAATGTTCGAAAGAAATATTAATCGGTATTAAACATTAATTAATGGGGTTAACCTATTTCATAATTAATTAAAATGAAAATAAATTACTTCGATTATTGACACTTAAGAGAAAATTTATCGAGGCTATATAAATACGTCTTGTATATACAAAATATAAAGCATTCCCAATATAAAAAAATTATAATAAGTTGTTTATAGTCTCAAATTTTAGAGGTAAGTTTTCTTACCGACAAAACCCATTTCTTCATTTTGAAATTAGTCACTTTTGCGCTGTCACTGTACGTATTCATCGTCCATAACCAGTGAACAGAACGTTCCTACTCAAGTCATGAAAATACGAGCTTCAAATAATTCATAAAATCCACATAAAATCCTATTTGACTTATGATGACATTCAGAAATAAATCTGTTGGATGTTATCGTGTCTGTCTGTCATTTTCTTCGGCCGTCTTTTGTTACAGTGAACGTCTTGTCTTCCTTAATGACTCCTTGTCTTACATGTGGCGAGCCCTGTTTTTCCCAAATTATTTGCATCCAATGCCATGTCTGTTGCATGTCAGCCTCTTGACAAGAGCACAAGACTGACATGTAAAGTATGTACCTCTAGAGTCAAGCGAAATTACGTGAGTGCAGACATCAGTTTTAGTCGGTCAATGCAGCTATCACGATGGCCCTCTTTCAAGAGAATCTTAATTCATTCTGGAGGTCATTGAAATTGGATCGAAAGTGATTCGTTTATCTAATATAAAATGCAACCTAAACTGTGTGACTGTAATCCCAGATGAGGTGGGGATTTTTCAACACTCCTCAACATCCAGACCGACTCTCAGGTCCACGCAGTCAGCTGTAAAGTAAGTACCAGGGTATATCATGGAAGTCAAACCACATCTCCTCCTCCTAGTGCCGAGGTGTAAGAAATTGTGGAGCCTTCGGAGCCTCTTACAGGAGAGTTTGACTTTGACTTTATGTGATGTGAATGTAATAAATATCATTGACTTGCAAATATGAAGATACTATAACAGATGTTTTTTTCTTCCCTTCGAAATATTAGACTCGACACTATTACAACCATCTAAAGAATTAAATCAAAATCTTTTAGTTAGAAAAAACTTGTTAGTTTGATGTTTTATGGTAGAACCGGATATACCTCATAGGCATCAGGCTACAACCAGGGGCGGATCCGGGATTTGATTTTGGGATTTGATTTGATTCTGGGTGTCTGCGCGATAGATCGTGTGTGGAGATACCTCCATAGTAGTTCCAAATATATTGTACGGTGTTTTAATTGGGGGATTTCGGTCTTTTTCTTTATTAAATGTTTCAGAGATACGAAAACACAAAATCTGGGCAACCGAACTTCTCTCGATTAGATATTACTCACAAATAAACAATTTTTATTTTATATTTTTTATAAGTGCACTTCCACTTCCATTAACTAGCATTCTTTATCTGTCACCGGATTTTTCAAAGACAATTATTTAATTATTTACAAATGAAATGTGCAGTGTTGAAAAATATAGAAGTACTAAACCCGTTGATGGGATTTTGTTTTCGGTAAAAAATAAATATATAAAAAGTTCATTAAAAACGTATATTTGGTACTGAAAATGACAGTTTAATCTCACTCATATATATTTTTACATTCATGTTTATTTTTACGAGCTGCAGATATTCAACCGCAAAACATGGGAAATATAACCTCCGTAAATCTATAAATATCAAGCGAAATCAGATGGTGGTTCTTCTAAATATATTTTAGATTGGACTTTCCCAAAAAGACTCAATGCCAGTGGCGGATCTACGGAGCTATAGCACCCCCCACTGGATCTGAACTCTTGACAGATATAATTGAAGTTGATAAATGGCATATTTTGTAAAATGTTTACCGGATTAATAATTGTTATTAGTTATAATTATTATAATTATTATTCATAATTCTAGATTAATAAAATTAAGAATACCATAATAATAACTTTAATAAATAATTGTTATTGTTATTAATAATCCCAGATACTTAATTATTTAATTCATGCATTTTATTTGAAGGTAATATTTATAAAACTTGTGTTGTAAAACCACAATTTTTAAACAAAAATGCTCCCCGGTTAACCCTCCCCGCCCCTTGATTACGGTCCAGATCCGCCCCCGCTCATTGCTGCTGTTAACGACTCGAACCTACCAAAATGTTTCATGCAATAAGTAGTAGTAGTTTTGTTCTTAAAGATTATTATCGCAACAAGTTTGTAAATCGTTTTGAGGACATTCACGTCCTTGACGTGAAACTTTGTGTTAAGATTAAAAACTTGATAATGTTTCTGTGGCGCATTTAATATGAAACACATTGAGCTATTTATGTAAATGAGATTTTCGAAGCAAATTTTCTTAGGAACATACCAGTCAAGTTTTATTTATATTGACGACTTTTCGTCCCCTCAAATGGGGAGTCCTTCCTTAGACTACAATAATAATAAAAATATAAAAATATTTAAAGATATAAAATATGCAACGCGGAGATTCAGTGATGTAATAAAACAAGGGGGAACGAAGAGGCAAATGCAAAGGTCACGACACCAATGTGTGTCCCGATGCAAACTACACGTTTGAGGGACCGACACGTCGGAAATGTAAATCAAACTTGACTGGTATGTTCGTAAGAAAATTTGTTTTGGACATTCCATCAACCAGCGGTACCTGTTCTTTATAAACGATGTTTTACATTCGTATTGATTGAGGGACATGTTAATTTCAATCACCTTTGTCCCACACATCTGCTTTAAATGAATCGACATTTGTCACTGAGGAATAGGCAAAAGATAAATCAATTACTGCAAAACTTTTATCCCAGTGAATTACTCACTACAAACTCTAAAACACCATCGAAAATAGTGCATGGTTTTACCCCATATATTGTGCAAGTTATGTCTTCCGGAATATTTCTCAAATTGATATTTTTAACTACTTGGTATTCTATCAGCGTGCTCAGTATCGTTTCCAAGTTTGGAGTTTTTTTAAATTTTCTTTTCGTGGTAGATTTTTGTGTTCATTTCAAATCATAAGAGGTGCTAGTAATTTGTATAAAAACCGTAAATCATTGATTACATACAGAGTGAAAGATAAAAAGATGTTTTAATAATGGAATAATTAACACTAAGCAATAGTGTTTATTGCATTCGTTTTTGCGTTCATTTCGTATTCTTCGTTCATTGTATTAACCCAAAGTAGGAAAATTCAAAACTTGTGAGTTATAGATGGTCTTTATCAGTGTTACGCAAGCATCGGAGCTATCCTTGAATTCGCAAAAATGTAGAAGTGAAGATAGTAATTTAAAATTAACACGAATCTTGATACGAGGAATGCTTCTGAAGCAAACACGGTTTTTTACGCGTGGTATATTACAATGATGCAACTGATATGCAGTAAATGAGATTTTCTATGGGTTTCGAATACGAAGAGCAGAGAGGATATCGAGCGGAACTGGCAGTTAATGTAATTTTTTACTTATGTAACTGCGTCATCCGACTAAAATTATTTGAGTCATTGATTTCTTTCTCATTTTGAGGTTTGCGTGCAAAATTTACATTGAGATACAAAAAAATAATTTAACGATATTATTAAAACAAATGTACACATGAATATATTACTTTTTTTGTTGCTGTAAATTTCTTAATTGTCATCAGAAACCTTGTTTCTAAGAGTTTTCCATAATGATAACCAATACAGTTCAGAAACGTAAAAATTACTCTACATTCTGACCTCAATCTATTTTTTACGTACACCTGAGTTTTTGTTGTTGTATCGTTGTGAATAATTAGATTGTGGACATATTGCATTGCATGCAAATGTTTTAGAAATTTGTGTTTGCGGTACTTTCGGTTTCGAATGATTTCAGTTTTGTGTCAGTATTTATCATATTCTCTAAACCTTCTTAATTACGGGGACAAAATTTCCTTGTCGGATCAATTATAATGTTACTTGCTTATCGTATGCCACATTCGTTTGTTGCAGTGCCATAGCCGATTCTCTAGGCTAGGTTTCTGGTTGATATTAGATGATATCGTTCATTACATAATTTTGAAATTCCATCATATTTTCATCTTGAATATACGTCTGTTAGTGGAACTATTAAATAATAATACGAACCTTTTTCATATACATTATATTTAATATTTTACTATTCTTGTGAATATCCCATTAAAACCCGATTAAAAACATGGAAAGAATTACGGGTAAGTTTGGTGTACGTCACCAGGCATATCAATGTTAACTACTTTTTTTTCCTACTTTTATTGCAAGCCAACAGAAATAATGGAAACAGATTTCCAGTGATCTAGGGACGCCAGATGTGAATAATTAACTCGCTGTTATATTACTGTGCCAATGCTTCCTTATATTACATAGGAATAGAGAATGTTCCAGGAATAATCGACCAATATGATGAGAGTCAGATCCAAGAGAAGAAAATTGAGTTTCTTCTTATGCAATGAGTGTTAGGCGTTTGAGGCACATTGAATGTAAAGTGAAAACGCTTCTTTATTGTTGAAAGATAGTTTAGTCATTAAGTGTTTCTACACGGAACGTTTTGGATAAGTAGTGATTTTTTGCTCCTGAGCGGCTTGCTCCTGAGCCGGTGCGCCGATGACGAATTTCAACTTTATCCTCCCGAAAACGTTTGGAAAATATGAAAAAAAATCACAATTTTTTTATATTTATTATGTGCACCATACGAAGAAGATATCTATTTAAAAAATAAACTAGACAAAATTTACTACAACGTACACCCGTTCTTTTTGTCTTCTTGGGGCCCGGTAGAGGTCGTTGAATTTATACTCCAGCGTTTTGGAAATTTTTGTCTGAAAGTTGTGGAAAAAATCAAAAACTTTGCTCCTTCATGTACTTTAAGACGTCCATTACTATTTTTAGCTTTTTTATTTCGAAAAATATCAGGAAAAAACGACGGAGAACTACAAAACAACAGGTTTTTTCTGAGTATTACTGGAAACACGTTTGTTTCAAAGGAAAATACTTATTACAGCTGGAATGTTGACAAAATTTTATGTGTGTTTTTTGTTAGGTGAATCTACCCGTTAGAACGTGTTGAATTTGAAATGTTTTGGTTTTTTATTTATAACGTACATTTTTATCCGGGTAGACCGTGTTTGGAACAGTAAATGACAGGGTTATAACTACGTTAGAATTTGTAATTAGTAATTAGTAGTTGAATACAAATTAAACTGCTTTAAAGACAAACTTTAATGGAAAATCGATTAGGTACCTTCTACATATATTATGAGATAATTAAACTTCTGTGCACCGCTACAATGAACAGTCGTCTACAACCCGCAGTATTGCAGTTTTCGAATAACACAAATGAGAGGGAAAAAGAAGATATTTATGATGCACTATCAAAGCAATTGTTCATAGCGAAATACTTCAGAACTAATTGGACTATAAACATATCATAGGAATTTAAGTACTAGTAAGACTCGCCTGAAGCTGTAAAGAAAAGTAAACAAATACATTATAAGCAAAACTCAATATAATTGGCATTTATAACTGATTTATTGTAATCTTAGTCTAATTAAATGTTTATAGTTCTCAACCTTAATTAATCTTTGGATAAATTCTCATCGAAAGCTTGGTCGTGGTCGGGTGGAGTGTGGGCGGATTCTATAGATAGGAAGCACTTTGTCAAAACACGTGGATTACGTCAACAGGCGTTCTGCCAAAGAGGCCGCAATGCATTATGGGTGCGGGTGAGTTGCGTCGCGAGGTCACGCGTTGCAACTGCGGGAAAGTCGCGACCTAAACCTTGCACACACCCCACCTTGCGCCTCATTCCCCCCCCCCCCCCCCCCNCACCACCCCCACCGCCACCACTCGTCTCTACTTTTACTCTCACTTCATTATATCGCTCGCGACATTCGTTTTGTCTTGGCTCGTGAGCTTCTTATACAAGACGTGTTCATTTGGTTCTAACCCACATTCTACGCCATAAACGACATATATTGCGGATATGGAATTCCGAGATGATTTTGGCCATATTCTTTAAGGGATTATTTCCTTCAAATGTTGTCTAGGTTTTACAATTTGGGCAAACGTGACAACTTAATATTGTATTAATTTATACAAGACCACAACGTTTGTAAAACCAATATATTCCGTAGATATCTAGTGATACGTAATTGACACTCGGAGATACACATTTCATTAGCTTCTTAGCAACCAGCGGCGGATCTAGGCCGAAATGAAGGACTGGGAGGGGGCTGACTGGGGAGCATTTTCGTTTAAAAATTATGGTTTTACAACAAAAATGTTATAAATATTACCTTGAAATAAAATGCACGAAATAAATAACTAACAATTTACAATCTGGTATTATTTATAATATTAACAATTATTTATTAGTTACTTCCTTGGTATTATTAATTTTATTACTATGATATTACTAATTTTATTTATCTGGCATTGTTAATTTCATAAATCTGGTATTATTAATAACAATGATATAATTAATAACGTTAACAATTATAATTAATAACAATAAATAATCTGGTAACTCTTTTGCGAATTATGTCATTTATCATATTCAATTTTATGTCAAGAGTTCAGGTCCCATAACCCCACTGTTGGCAACGTAATACACTTCCCTTCTTTCATCGACCATCATCATACAAAGTGAGATCTATTTGTTGAACGAAGACTGATATCCTGTTAATTTATATCTGTCAAGAAATGAGATACAGAATGATCTGGAAAGTTTTATGTATTTGTATGTTATTACGCGAAAAGTGATTGGTTGGTGTAATAGAAATTGTGAAATGGAAAAATTGAATTTGAATTGAAACTAATATATGACTGACAAAAAGAAAAAAAAAACTCCTTTTCTTTTAAAATTAATGCAGGGAAGTGAAAATCAAATATTCAAAGACGAATAAACCAAAATCTAATCACTCACGTGTATCATTTGCCAACTTTTTGAAAGGAGAGCTGAAAAAAATTCCATTCCAGTGTGACGTCTTTGTTTATTCTGCAAGTCCTGTCAAAGAGACATTGCCATATGCAAAAAATAAAGACAACCAGAGATTGAATTTCTTCATGTTCAACACGCGAGTGAGCAGCAATAGCGTTCTCTGGGTCAAAGGTCACTTGGGACAAGGTCTGCGCGAGAAATTTCCCCAACACTTGCTCAAGTTCTGAGGTAACATGTGCTGCGCTGGAGGAGTCTTACTTTTGGGTGTGTTTTTCCTCGTACTTTCTCATGTATTACGAAAGCGTCAAGAATGACAATTGGAATAATTGGCGGCACCGATGCGGAAAAGTAATTAAGTTGAATTTTTCACATTACGTTTTCTGAATAAGGACTTTTTATAAAAAAATATATCAGTAAACAAATGGTATTAAGGATACTAGTAAATAATTCAACAATCTTCATTCATTATCCCCAACGTAGTCATACTTTTTGCAACAGCTTTTTTGAAATGTTTATTTTATTTATAAAATAAAGCAAAACCCCAAACGCATATCAATAATAATATTTTTGTATATTAATGACAAGAAAAACCTTTTAGTTCAAAATTTACAAAATGCG
This sequence comes from Laupala kohalensis, assembly GCA_002313205.1. Classification (NCBI taxonomy): domain Eukaryota; kingdom Metazoa; phylum Arthropoda; class Insecta; order Orthoptera; family Trigonidiidae; genus Laupala; species Laupala kohalensis. Next base: position 212,280 of record NNCF01126556.1, read on the forward strand.
AGCGATCAAAGATGCTGGTACCAAACTAGTCTCCCACGTTTTGCAATAAATCGTGAACACTATAGTATTCACTATATATTTTCGTTCTGAACATATATTGATTTACTGAGTCAAAATATATTACATTGTAAGACATCTTAAGTCGTGAGAAATGTTGGCAAATAATAATCTTGCTTCATCTGTTGGACGTAGTTGGCCGAGTCGTTTACTCGCCATTACGTCGATAGCATCTTAATTCAAGATCGCGTTCTTTTGTTTCGGAAGCTTTACTCTTAAAATGGCTTCCTCGAACGAGTTTCATGGAGTGTGAAGCGTCGAGATTTAACTTTCTCTTTTTAATTTTGGGAGAGATAAGTTAATTAAATGTTACACAAACACTATTGAAGTAATTTTTCAATACAGTGTTTCCTGGCGCAAAATATATACGTTAAGTATCACAGTGAATAATGCACCAATGAAATAATTATTTTGCGTCCACAAAAGTCAGTTATAATTTTATTAAGTAATTATTTAATTTATTTTCCTCACTTAAAAATAAAAGTAAACAAAAACAAATTTGTGCCTTCGTTTCATCTATAATATTATTATTGAGGTCTAAATATTGTACGATTTCCCGAGATCGCACAATGCAAATCAACATTACTGTTTTTTTATACCGCAAAAGGCAAATGTGAACTCTAATGTCCTCGTTGTCGGTGTGCCCTAAATCACCGATGATGATGGTAATAATAATAACAATAATAATAATAATGGCAGTATCAGTTCTAACATATACATTTGGAATTGTTAATTGGTGCCACATAAAACTGGACAAAATCAACAGAAAAACACGCACTCTCATGACAAAATTTAGAAGACACCATGCCAAAGGATGTGTTGACCGCCTTTACCAGCCATGGTCAGAAGGGGGAAAGGGGTTGTAAGACGTAACAAATCTTCGACAATCGCAGATAACAAAACTAAGAAATTATTTCAAGAGTAGTCACGACCCTCTTCATTAGTTACTTGTTCGTTTAGATAAAGATAATACTCCCCTAAAGTTATCGCAAATTTTTTAACTATCAATAAATGATATAAAATCCCATGGTGCAAAATGGCTTGCTAAACCCTTGTATGGACAATTCCCAAATTCTCTACAGGGTGCCAATGTTGACAAGGAAGAATCAACTTTATGGCTAAAACACGGCCAACTCCATGCAGAGACTAAAGGGTTTGTGTGTGCCATACAGGATCAAGCAATCCCAACTAGATATTACAGAAAAGAAATTCTGTATGAGAACGTCGACGGATTATGTAGAACATGCCACACCTGCAATGAAACAATCCATCACATTATTTCGGGTTGCCAAGTACTCGCCCCTCTAGACTACACCTGCAGACACGATCAAGTGGCCAAAATAATTCACCAACAGCTAGCTAAAAACTTTAGCTTGGTTGAAACAGTTACCTACTATTATACACTCGATCCACCACCTGTCTTGGAAAATAGAAATGCCACTTTGTACTGGGATAAGCAAATCGTTACAGACAGAACCAGATATATTATTAATAGACAAATCTAAAAGAAAAACTTTTATTATTGATGTATCTGTTCCTTCCATAACAATTTAAAAAAAGATAGAACAAACAAACATTCAAAAATATCAGGCCCTTAAGACAGAAATTCAAAAGAGTTGGAAACAATTAATTATTCCCCTAATAATTTCAGCTACTCGAGTCATTTCCAAGACACTGAAAGGGCATCTTGCAAAATTGCTATTGACCAGAAATGTACTCCCAGAAATGCAGAAATCCGTTATATTACAAACATGTCACCTAACAAGGAAATTTCTTAGTCTCGACTAAGATCAAATTTTACTTCCGGCTTGGCGTGTAAGGGCCCCCCTCCCCCAACTACCTGTTCGAACAGAGAAAAAAACAAGTGCACAACAAAATAATAATAATAGATAAACGTTAATGAAAAGATCGTCCGTTGCGTCTTGAAAGAGTACCAGTGAAGCTGATATAACAACTGGTTTCACTCAAACTGCATATGACATCCTCCTGCTGCCCTTTTATACGGGTTATTATTTAATATGCACTAAGGTACATTCTTTACTACCCCAATGCATACTTTCGGTATTGGAAGTCGCCACGACACCAAGATCCCTTAAAATTTTATGGACAAGAACAATGACTGGTTAGAATGCGACCAAGTACTCAGTATCTTGTAACTTCGCCCGGTGAAAAAGGCGACATGTTGGGTTGCGAACCCAGGATCTGCTGTTCATATAGCACAGACGCGATCCTCTGCGCACGTGTGGCCGGAGAACGTCGTCTAAGGTTCGTATTCCAATCAGTCTCCATTTTCGTCCGGCCGAAATTACTAGAGTTTTTCCACCACTCCCAGATGCATGGCAAGAATAATTGTCCTCTAGACAACATGAAAGTATTTTTTTCTCCAAATTGGACGTAAGGTTGGTAGATTCCAAAAGACTTGACCTGGCCATCATCATCTACACCGTAATGATCGTAAGACCTCTCCGATAATGAATTATTCAAGAGGATATAAACGTAGCTTGGCCAATAAATCACTCCATCTAGGACGTACAGTTGATATTCTTTCACATTTTATGGGGTGGCACCTCTCACCCGGACAATTCTTAAGTCCACGGGCGCGAAGTCACGTTCTCCCATTGTTCAACAATGCACTACGGCCTATTTTCCCTTGACCAATCAGGCCCGAAAGTTGTATAATCCAGTTGATTACCCTTTTTCGCGATATATGCTACATACAAATCACAGCATTTAAAACTTCGTATTTTATGGCACAATCGAATGTAAAATATAAATTATTTTGTGGATAATAAAGTATATTCAGATGAACCTACGATCATGATAGACAAGGACCAGATTAACGAAGTTCGTTTTTCATGACGTTGTATTGAGTTGCACTCAACTTGTTTCAGTAACTAACTGCTGTCTTGTGAGACAAAGTATAGAATTATTTTTTATCATCTCTGATATTTTAAGGGATTACTTTGGCGAGAAAATTTTCTTACGGCTGAATTTTATGTAAAATAAAATATTACTCTTGGCAACAATTGACTTCAATCTTCGTAACGTGATTGGTTCATGTTGAAACAAATGATGAAATAATGCAAGTTTGACTCATCTTTTGTTTTCATTGTTATTTCCAGCGTTGATTGCGTGCGTATTTCCAAGCATTACAGTCCTTTGAATAGAAGTGTGAGGGCGTGTATGGAAACTTGCGTATATGTGGGACGTGAATCGTCTCCATGACACAATACTTGGGGCATTCTTTGGGGAACTATAGGCCTTGACACCGTGGTAATAAGCCGAGAGAAATTCTGTCTCTGAGAAAATGAATTGCTGTCTTTAAGTCGGTAATTCAAGTTCAGGACCGGATACTGAAAAAACCCGAATTGCTGCGTCGTGAGGAAGCTGATATGGAGAGATGCACTCCCGCTGTGCAGTCGACTGAAGTGACCTAGTTAAAAGTAATTAATGCATTTACCAATTTCAGACATATTAATTTGAAACCAAATTATTTTGCTTCACTCATTGAAGTGCATATAACAAACCAAACGTTTTGAAATAAACATAAAAATGGAAATGTGCTCTTTTTGGAACAACCGTTTATAAATATAATTGTTAATAAATAAATTTATTGTCAAAAAGTAGTACATACTGCGTATGACGACGTGGAGGACAATAAACTGATTTAGTCACCGGAAGCAAGCAAGGGACCATTCCATCAATTCCGATCAAGGGCCCTAAAGCAGATTGTTAATTGTTGTGACAGTAACAAAGTAACAACATTTTATTTAATATATTCGATATCGTCACAGTTTTCATTATTGACAACTGAAGCGTCTTCTGATATAATGGAAAAGAGTTCATCCAGAGTATTTTAATAAGTGATGCACGAAAATTCGCGCCACCAGTATCAATCAAACTCTGCAAATAAGTTCCTGTAAAATAAGACATCTTGAATATAATGAAGAAATCCTGAACGAAATATTTATTGCTTATATTGATCTTTATAAATTCATTTCAACTCCATTTTACTTTATTAATGTAAGAAATTACATAGTGACCACATTTTCGAATTACAATGCTTGAAGGGAAAATCATCTATCAGACGATTTTGTTAAAGATAGCTAGTTTAATACAATTACGTACACACGACTGAAGGTGTAATAGAATATATAATGTAAATGTAGAAAAAGTGCCTTAATATTTCTGGATGTATAATGGAGGATGTTTGTTTCCATGTGAAATCAAAGCAAGATTGGGACATTTTCTACCTCACCTCCTCGAAGTTTGATTAAATTTGGTGTAGTATTTGATTTCATAGATAAGTTCATAGGATAATTGATTTTGAAGTTGCAAGACAGTAAATTTATCAGATTTATCTGAAAAATGTGTATGTTTGTGCGTATAACCTAGTTTATCCGAGCTAACTCGAACTGGTATCGATCTTGATGACAATAAAACATTGCGAAATTGAGAACATGTAACTGTATAATCTACATATAATAACAAGTGCTAAAAATACCAAGTATTATCATTACAGTGCAGAGATGAGTGACTCTTGGGCCATTACATCTAAACTTAATTATGAATTATATAATCAAGTAACCGACTATTTGACAAACTACATAAAAGTGTCAATAAAAATGTATATATATATAAGAAAACTAAACCAGATATCCCGATAAACGATGTTCTAGACGAAGTTAATACACTTATTTGAAACATCGTATGATGAGCACGAAGAGGCTAGTGAACACGTTATACTGTATTGTTTATTTCTCTAAAATTAGGTTTTCATTTTATAAATAAATCATCACATTTTTTGTAAACCCTACAAACAGTAAAATAAATTGAAAATTCCGAAGTCAGAAAAGAACTTAATTCTAAGAAGAAAAGAACTTAATTTGGCCAAATATAACATTATGGTAGAAAAAATATTCGAAAATAACTTCAATGTCATATTACTAAAAATATTATTGCGATTTCAAAATATATTCGTCGCTCTTGATATTTATGGAATAGTTTTAACAAAATATTCCGTCCTTTTTTCTTCTCTCCTCCACCGGTTGTATTAGTAGTTTACGGTACGATAATTTCAATTTAGTTAACAATTATAAACACGAGGAAGGATAAGGTTAGGATTCTACCATAATGTTATATTTGGCCAAATTACTTCTCAACATATTTTTTATAAAAAGAATTAAGTACTTTTGTGACTTTGGAATTTTTAATTTATTTTACCGTTGGTAAATTGGTCCAGTAATTTTTATTGACGAAGTACGAAAACAGTACTATCTTCCGTGCGCTTTTATTCTTTCACGGTTGTTCGCAATTCGCTGTGACAAAGGGGGACTCCATTGCAAAGATCGTGGGTTGTGGCCCGCGCTGCGGCAATGGCGGCCACCGGAAGCAGGAGACGCTTCCGGCGTTGAATGGCTGAACCTAGTCGAGCGCATCCGTCATGGTGCACCGCGGGGTACCTTCATCTCTAGGCGCTGACCCACCTCCAACACAACCTTTGTGTCTTTGCAGAAGAAACAGACTAGCACGAATGCTCTGCAGCACTGGTTTGTACCGCACATCGTATATAGAACGAAATTTACTTCGAGAAACATCATAAGATGTTGTCCTATAGAAGCATTAACTCTTTGTTGTCAGCATTGATGAAAATTGTACACTTTCTAGCTTGAAAAATTTTTTTTCACATGTTTACAAAAGAGCAACATTTTTTTTCAAGACGAAATTCAAAACTTTTGTTACTATTTTTTAGAAGTGATATTTAAGAACAAATTCTATACATTCTTGTTATATATACCATATTATAAATAAACAGTTACAAATAACGAAGCAATATGAGGGAACTCTAATCTGAATGCTAATTAAGAAAATAATTCATTTCTTAACGTAAATCAAACGAAAATATCACTTAGAGATGTATTTTGGGAATTGTTATCTTTAGAACAACTCTTCAGTCACGCAGACATCACTCACACTGTGTGGGTCCACAATTTCAATTAACCCCACATTTACATGGAATAGGAGACGTTAAAACGAAAGAAAGTAAATTAAAACTACTGCATAGATTTGGAAAACGGTTAACTAATACACCATTCAGTTTTAAAAAGCCCATTTATGTTATTGTAAATAAATACAGATTAAAATTGTGGTATTGGTAAGCACCAATCAGGTAACTAATGATTAATAAGTTTTTGATATGAAACTTCTTTTAAACAATTTTGCGCTACGAAACTCGAAGTTTGATTTCGTTCACTTTCTGCCAGAAACTTCGTAACACAAGAGCCACCTACATTTTCCAATCGTTTTTTCAATACTTTCTAGTTTAATTATAAGATTCCGTTTCGACGTTAATTTTCTCCATTTTTCTTGTATGTAAGAGATAAATTTAAGTTTTCGAAATGGGGTGAACGTATAACTTTTAACACCCCGAAACAAACGAACAATACGTATTATGGTTGGGGGAAACACTGAAATTTCGGTACTAAAGAATCTTAAAAACGTTCCTCAAATTCATTTTTTATGGATCATGAATACAGCATGAAGGGTTCTAATGACCTTGACGAACCCTAAAGCCCCACAAAGAAAAGCATGAAATTAGCATCGTTTAGATTCTCAACGAACGTATTGCCAACTATCTTTTTCATTTTCCTGGTTAATACTAATGAGCACAGATTGCGATTTAGTTGGCCAACCTGTTTCAATACCGAAGTTCTGTGTTTTGGAATTCGCGCGTGATGGAGTTTGATTCACTATTGTTTTGACTAGTGAATACGGCAAAAATTTTCAGTATGTGTCGATAGGAATTCAAGAACAATTATTTACTCACAAAGCTCAAACCTGACGCGAGTACTGTCTCGAGAAAGTTAGGTGCAATGCACACCGATGAAACACCGTTTCATGAAACACATATTATCCATTCGTGTTCGAACTTGATTTTAACTCATCATTTCTTCGATACAATTGGTCCATATTATGTGTTGCATAAAACGTGCTTCTATGAAACTATTTTGGTGCGTTTTATGAAACTCGATGCGCACTCCTTATTACATTTAATGACCGGTTTCGCTCTTGTGCTTCAACTCTTCTTAATACTTTAGAATAGTCGAAAATGTTTGCATCACGTCACGCACCACATGTCGTTTAGCGCGCCAGTCTACGAATCATTTGTAAAACTAAAACTCTAGTAAAATCTAAACTAATCGTCCAAATTTTACAATTTAAGGACAGTTTTCATCTTTCTTAAATTCGCAAAACAGAATGCATTTAATTTGATGAGGATTTCCTTTTACCTACTTAAATTTCTCAAGTTGCAGTATTTTAAGGCGGCTATTTTTAAAACCTTTTTGCTTTTAATAATGTAGGTTAAGCTTCCTAGATATAGACGTGCGCCGTTGCGGACATTTTTGTAGAACCCTTTGAAACGGACAATATTCATTGTTGTCACCTACTTCTGTTTCGTCGTTGGGCATTGCGCCTTCGTCTCTTGATAAAGAACGATTCTGAACGGACGGAGACTATTGTAGTGATTCGTTCTCCGTGCAATGAGTCCCATAAAGCAAGTCACGGCGTCGTCATTCGGTTTCAACACCCGGGAACTACTCGCGAGAATCGAATAAGGTGAAAGTTGCACGATTCGTGATATTTGTCACTATCCAGGAATCGATTTCTGCACCTTACTCCAGAGACATGAAATGATAGCACTCAGTTGTGTACCGTTCATTGATATATTGGGATTGCCAAAGGAGTGAATTGAATAAATAACGCATTGTAGAGTTTCTATAAATCAATTGCGGAGGATTATAAACGCAGGGTAGGAAGTCGAAAAATATTCTTGTACAAGGAATCTATAAGTAGATATTATGAAAATCTCTTATCGTTTCAAAATAAACATAATTTTATTCATGCTTTGAAATAAGTGTGACGAAAGCCTAGTATGTAGTTAATTAAGTTGTGCACAATGTATTTTAATTTTTGTGTTATATGATAAGGTAAGATGAATATTACATTTGTGTCATGTTATAAGATACAAGAAAAAAATACAATTTAAACCGAATATTGAAAGACATAAAATAGTATAATATAACGTTATAGAAAAATAAAAATTGTCAACAATAATATAATATGACGGCATAAACAACTACATACCATAAAATAGCAAAAACATGCACTCTTGATATAATTGATAAAATCATGACATTTATTCTTGGAATTAGTGAATTCATACAATCTAATGACATTAATATAGAAAATCAATAATATTTGACGAAACAAAAAACATTTCTTCTAACTCAGATACTCAGACTTAACATCCGATCCTCCCTGTTCTCTGATCTTTTAATGTACTATCAATATTATTTTTGTAATTAGTTAACTCCGCTTCATTTCTCTTCAAAACCTCTCATATTCTAGCAATTTCGACTTATTCATCTCTGCCCTTTCCATATCTTACTACAACCCTTCCACATTTTTAATTGAATCTTTCACTCGCGATACTGAACCATATTTAGATCTTGCAAAGCCAATTATCATTCTCCATATGATTAATACGTGAAAATAAATATATTGTTGAATGTGGAATTGATCTTCTATGAGTTTTGTGACTTTGTAGTTGCAAAAGACAGAAAAGATATCTTAGCAACACACACAACTATCTATTCAACTCAAAATAGGCGAGAGTATATTATAAGGAGACATTATGACTAATTGCTATAGAGCTACAGTGAAAGGCAGCTAGTTATTTTAAGAATATTTTAAGTTCTTGGTTTAGTTTCTTCCTTCTTCCTTCATCGTATTAACCCGAACTGTTCATTAGGGAGTTGAAGCCTCGTGAGTTCAAGTTGGTCTGCATCATTCGTTTACCGCATTACGCAAACAGCGAAGCTATCCTTGAATTCGTAAAAATGCAGGACAAGATAACAATTTAAAATTAGCATGAATTCTCCTGATACGCGGAACGACGTTGAACCAAACACGCTTATTTACGCCTTCTATATTGCAATGATGAAACAAGATATGCGGTAAAACCGATTTTCTACGGATACGTGCGACAGAATTCCTAGTGAATCAGAGTACCAAGAAGTTTCTTCCACTGACCGTCCTTTTACTCTTAAATCATTTTCATGAAGAAATTTTTTTAAATTTCCATTGCCTTACCGTAAAATTTGAGTTTCATACAGATATTCGAGTATTGTTCCGAATAATAATTATATTGAGTGCTGAGCTCTATAAACAGAAATTGGACCTTCTCTCTGAATGACCGTGGTTCGTACCTCGGTGAAGTCATGAGGGTTTTTTCCTGAACTCAGGTGACTGCCTGTAATCAGTTGCTCGCTTTCGTCTATCAATCAAAGACTACAGAGGAAGAAAGGGTCCTTTGGAACCTATTTTTGAAACACTGGAATATAAAGTGAACAGTCTTACATCTCCCTAAAACATCACCTGGCAGACACAAAAATCACATTTTTTGATTTGCAACCACACCTGACTGCCAAGGACTTTACCCAGCACGGTTTACACCTGAAACCGTCCGGGAAACAGCACTTCGGTTCTCTCCTAGCTTCACATCTGACCTCACATCATCCACCTCCTCCATTACCTCCTCCTGCACGTACCTCATCTCCTCCTCCACCTCCCTCTACTTCTACCTCATCTCCTCCACCTCCCTCTGCTCCTACCTCATCACCATTTCCTCTTCCTATCTCCACACCCATTTCTTCTCCTGTCCCCGTTCTTTCACCTACTGCTTCCTCATCTCCCACGTCAACATCTATTCCTCCTGTCGCCCCCATACACCGTTACAACTTGCGCTCAGGAGTACGATGTGGTACTCGAAGGTGACAATCGCGTTCAGGTGCTGTGTGCGAGCTTCATCCGGAACTAGAAGCTGTACCAATTTCAAATTCCTCTCCACAATCTAACGTCGATTCCATTTCTCGTGAGTCACAAACTCTTTGCGAAAATAAAATAATTATATTTCATCATAATGTCCAATCCCTTTCAAACAAATTGACAGACATTGAAATTCTGGTACACGAAAATCGATTCGATTTGCTATGCCTCACAGAGCATTGGCTTTCAACTAACAACATCAACGATACTGCTATTTCTAATTATTATTTAGCAAGTTCTTACTGTCGGCAAAATTTTAAAGGCAAAAATCCCCACGGAGGTACGTGTATCTACGTTCGTAATGATATTTTATCTTCTCCACTGACAGGCTACGAGAACTTCTGCGTAGATAGTGTGTTCGAAATTTCTGCAGTTGAACTGACCGACACCGGTATTGTTGTTTTGTGTATTTATAGACCTCCTCAATCAGATCTTGACATATTTTTTCGGAACTTCGAAAATGTTTTAGAACATATCGCACATAAATCTACTAAATCTATCGTTATATGTGGTGATTTCAATATCGATTTCTTGAGTACATCCGACTCTGCACATTCACCAGTTAATCGATTCAAGAATCTTATCGACTCCTTCAACCTTATTACTACGATAAATGACCCCACTCGCCTCTCCGGCTCATCTCAAACATTGCTAGATCAAATTATAGTCAACAATGGAATCTCGTATCTCTCTGAAGTGTTTATCGCCGGATACAGTGATCACCTTGCTCAAGTATTGACTATTAATAATACACTAAAACCGCTTAAAATCCTTTACAAATTTACAAGAGAGTTTAATGACATAAATAAATCCATATTCGTAAATTATTTGCGTGAAGAAACATGGAAAGATGTTTACAATTGCCAAAACACCGACGACAAATTCAATGTATTTATCTCAACATTCCTAAAACATTACAACTCTAGTTTTCCCATAAAACGCAAGTTAATTAACACAAAAAAATACAATAGATGGATCACCCTAGGGATAAGAATTTCTTCAAAAAACAAACGCCGTTTATATTATCTTTCAAAACGCTATAACCAACCACCCGAATTCCATAATCCCCCCAGGGGGCTTACATCTAGTAAGTACGTGTTTGGCGAACACGGGGCCCCGAGCTGAGTCTGGCATTACTTCCACTTACTTGTGCCATGCTCCTTCCTTTCTCTTTTCTGACCTTCCTTGGTCACCTCTTGTTCTTTTCGATCCCGACACTACTAGGTTGCGAGGGCTAGGGTATCGTTCATTTTCTTCTTTCCTCTCTCTTTTTTTAATGTTATTTAGTAAAGTCGTGAGATATAATGGGATTTGAGTTTTGAGTTGTAATTCAGGAGGGTTTTTAGTGGGTATGGCTGAGTCATTCGGCGAGTCCCACACGCGGGGAGAGTCAT
>NNCF01126556.1:224742-245493 GCA_002313205.1 Laupala kohalensis
CTTCTGGGGTAATTCCGGTCAGAGTATTCAAACTTTCAGAATTCAGAAGAGGATAGTTCGGATAATTTGTAAATCTCACCCCCGAAACTCTTGTAAACCTTTATTCAAGGAATTAAACATCTTAACACTTCCCTGCATTTATATTTATGAAACGGTCGTGTTTGTTAAAACCGAATTACTGAAGTACCACCCTTGCTTTATACGAAACAGTCTCGTTCACGAACACTATACACGCAATAGTAGTAATATTCATCGCCCTAGAGTGTCAACCACTCTTTGCCAAAAGGGACCATACCATTCGGGAATCGTTCTATATAATTCCCTGCCCAAGAATATAAAAGATATTATGAAATTGAATATCTTCAAATCCGCGGTTAAAAACTACCTCCTGCACCAGTGCTTCTACACTGTAAAAGAATTTATTGATTTTAACAAAAGTTAAATTCGTCTTGTGCTTTATCACGCCATTGCTGTAGTACTTTTTAAACAACTTATAACAATTTCAAAAACTATTTTCTTGCATGATTGTGTTGTCTTATGGCTCATATTAATTTAGTTTTATGTGTACTCAACATTGGCACGTTTGTGTACATAAATTCTGTAGCCCCATCCTGGCCCGGGTTTTTCTCCGGTTTTCCTTCGGGTAGAGGCGGATTTATCATACAGGTTCTCTAGGCTTTGTCTAGGGGCGGGTCTATTGTAACAATAAATCGTGAATTTAGTGTTATTTCAATTTTTAAGCACTATACTCAGAATAATCTATAGTTCGATAATAACTTACATGTAATTTTTTGCTTAAAATTACAAACATATTGACATTCTATTAGTATTATAACTCGCAGCTAACTTTTTATCTTATCTAGGAATTTTTGCTGAATTTTTTGAATCCGCCTCTGCCTTAGGGCCCTTGATCGGAATTGATGGGATGGTCCCTTGCTTGCTTCCGGAGAGTAAATTAGTTTTTTTTCCCTCCACGTGGTCATACGCAGTTTGTACTGTTTTTTGACAATAAATTTAATACTTAATATTTGTCTTACTAAATAAAAGAGAACTTCGAACTGTCATAAGGAGAACTAAAAATAGATTATGGAAATAACAATAAATTACAATTCTGTAGATTCTGGGCAAACATTTTGCCAACTAACTTTCTTTATTCTCCTGGTTAGCACCAGTGTGCAAGCATTGCGATTAATTGTTGAGCAGCCTTTTTTGTGTGTTCGAGTTTGTTTTGTTTATCATACATGATTTCACTTACAATTGTTTTGACAATTAAATACGACAAATATTTTTCAATAAGGATCAATGAGTAAAGTCGCGGAACTAATCAAGTAAATCCATAATCTCAATCGTTTTGCTAATGTTGAACGAATTATTATTAATCGACTGCCGTGACGTTTCGCATTCCTTCTGTTCCGTTGAGCGGGAGTCTGCGGGTTCGATCCTCGCCCAGTCGAAGTGGATGATAATTTCTGCCGGGGTTTCCCTCAGCTTCTCATCTACGAGAATTCCCTATATACTGCTTACTTTTCCCCTCACTGTCGATCCATACTGTCAATATGCAGAGATACACATAAAAATGCCGTTTTCACATAAAAATAGTTCTAAAAAATTGTGACCTCACTTGGCAGTCTGAACGTTAAATAAGACCATAAAAAGAAATATGTACTTTTCAAAGTAAACATTGAAAACTCGAGTCAAATTTTTCGATATCGATCGAGATTGATAATTATGCATATAAGCCATATAATAGGGACTGTTTATTCTGTCCCTCTTGTAGCTCAGGGACTAGCATGCTTGCTTGTCATTGAGTAACTTCTGGTTCAATTCTCGGCGGGACCAAGAAAATATTGTTAGATTTTCACTGCACTGTCCCAGTTCATGTAGCTGTGAATTGAAAAGAGAACTCTCGTTCTTCTGTCCATCTGCTGCTACTCATAGTATCAGTAACACATCTTCCTATCACTAACTACTCCTACTAATACCTCCACATGGGCCAAGTCGATGGTAAAGCCAGCTAAACGGTCCATCAACTAACAATAGTCCTAGCACCTATCGCTCCATGTAGATAAGCGTCAATAGCACACCATACTTCCCATTTACAAATACTACAATATTATTAGCAGTGTTGAAATCTTTCACGACGTGGGGAAATATCCGAAGTGCAGAGCAGTATTGAATCATAGATATTGGTTTACTAGTTTGATATTTAACGTATTTAACGTATTTAACGTATTTAACGTACTGCTCTCCGTGTCGATCCAACCCTGATTCCACCTTCACTTCGAAGGGACGATCCCAAGAAGCGCTAAATAATCTTTAGATAACGTACGTCACCATAGCAACCATTGTCTCGAGCAGTGAGAGGCATCGTCAACGCGTGTGTGCACCTTCACTCGAACACACGTCCAGAGTCTTCCTTGCTCTCCCTCTCTCCCTCTCATCTGTGCTCATGAGATTCTATCGAGAGGAGAGAGCTGTTTTCAGAATACTTCCTTCTGTATTCAGAAGAAGCCTTTGCGCTTCGAAGCATTTCCTTGGCGGCGTTTGGCCTTTCAAAATGCGCTGCTCAGCAGAAAACGCGGACTGGCCGTATTAGTGAAAGTGCACTTTGAATGGAGCGCATCATCTCTTTTGTGGGAAGGAAGGTCAAATGGTCTCTCAACGAATTGACATTATTCTCGTCTACAGTCACATTTATTTTGATAAAAATCGACCATTTTCCGTAGATCATTATTTATTATCTCGCAAAGTTTCAGCAGAGATTCTTGCGATCGTCAGATGAATATGCTTTTGATTATATAAACAAATGTTGATATATCGTCTTAACAAGTTCAAAATAATTTAAACACAATTACAAATAAAACAATGACATAGAAAAATAAATAACATGGAAAAAAAAAAGAAACCATCGAAAGAATTATTCAGAAAATCATTCTAAATAAGTATAAAATTTATATATCAATTTATAAATTTATTGTCAAAAAAGCAGTACAACCTGCGTATGACCACGTGGAGGACAATAAACTAATTTACTCTCCGGAAGCAAGCAAGGGACCATCCCATCAATTCCGATCAAGGGCCCTAAGGCAGAGGCGGATTCAAAAATTTCAGCAAAAGTTCCTAGATAAGATTTACTGTGTTTTTCGTAAATTTTATGTGCAATTATGTATTTCTGAAATTATCCGTTTATAATAATTTGGCTCCCGATCTAAAATCAAAACATTTTTCTAGTCTATTGAATGAACAAAATTTAAACGGTGTAATGAGATAACATTATGTTGGTCTATAACTAAACTCGTCACATGGGTCCCATTCTGTACACAATGAGACGATTTCCTCTTCGTCATGAGAATCCTCAGTGCCGTCCATAGCATTAGAAATTCGCACTCTTTTTGGCGGTTGATAGTTTGGGGGTCGTCTTATAAGACGTATGGAAAAACTTGACGAAAATGTACACATAGTCTTATCAGAAGGTCGTCATATCTGCGGAAATATACAGTAGTTTAAATTTGAGTGGGAGCGTTCCCCCAATACTCCACACATCAATTTGGTATCTCGCCTCTTTGGCTACTTCGGTCTCTTCTGGACGTGCGAGAATCCTTTCGCTTGATTTCGCTGAGGCGGGAGAGAGCAACGCATGAAAAGGAAAGTGAAGCACATTACTGCAAATCAGCTGATCAACTAAGTGATTCAAATAAAAACAGAGAGAAAAGAAAATCACTCAGTCGTGGATAATAATAAAGATGATTTATCCCATTTGTATCAAATACCTAAATGTTCTTAATATTGTTTTTCGCGAGGTTACGAATTATCGCATTGGTTTTCTCTGAGTAATTTAACAAATTATGACAAGTTTTAAATGGCTAGTATTTTGCTAATATACTTGTATATTATTCGTCAATTTTTTAACAAGTGATTCAAAGTCCTATTCTTAAGTATAAATGAAATGTCCCCGCTGGGAAGCTTAAGTATTGCACGTGGCGGAGATTTTATTTTTCATTATAGTCGACTACCCAACTTCTCACTGATTGTTCGAGAACTTTTTTCTCCTCGGGTAAACTCCGGAGAAATGGAAAAAGAGCACGTGACGAACTTCCTCGTCTATTTTCCTGAAGAAAACCTCAATGAAAATCAGGGCGAGATTTGAGGAAGGTACGGATGAGTTATCCTTCCGCCTCCCCACGAATAATATTTTCTTCCAATTATATGAAAACTTTTCAGAAATGATAAATTGTGAGAGTAAATATTAAATTAATTAATTACGTAATTATGTAAAAATAATAATTACTGAAAAATTATGGGCATCTAGTTTTTTTGAACTTGGAACGAGTGTAGGTTAGGTCCCTGTGGATGAACAGCGGTGTGATATGTACATCCTTCTAGTGGTTTTTCCCATTTTAACCTGACGAGTGCCTTTCATAGCCAAAATTATTCAGTGCGTTAGTCAAAATAGACGCTTTTTTACGGGGTTTCGTCGGATAATATCAAAACCGTTATTCGTCCTTCGTAAGACTACAACACATGTTGTTTGTTAACAATATTCGCTACAGTTTTCATTCAACACGTATGACTGACGACGAGAAGAACGAAGCGAAATTTGAAGTACTGAGAAACTCTGAACATTTAAACTGTAACGATGCAGCTTTTATGTCCTTCAAGCTCAGAATTTTGACCCTTATGGCGTCGGCGTCATTGGTGACTTACGTCGGAATGTACTGAGTTTGCAGCAATTTTTATATTCCAATGTACTGTTTGATTAACATGCTCTTTTGATCTATTTTAAGAACACAGTAGTATGACTATAACGTCGGTTGCAAGAAAACCCTGAAGACAACATCAAGAACTGTAGAATTCTGGAAATAACGTTAATAACCAAATTATTATATTATTTTCTGTATCACGTAGAGGGAAACAAATTTTAATGGTGTTTTGGACAATTGTCCATATCCGAGCTTAAGAAAAATAAACGTGAAGAAAAAAATACAAAGTATTTTATAGAATATCAGAACAAAATAAGAATACATTGAAAGATAATCGCCGAAATGATCACATCGCAAGCCTTTATAATGCAGCGGCAATATACGATACCACTTTGTGTTCCCAACGTAATCCAAATCATTTTTCCTTCCACATGCCCGTAACCATCAATTGTTAGACCAAGAATTGAAGAAAAAAATCACGCGACAAAATTGTATTATATTTCTTTTTCACCGGACACGACCTATATTTCAAGTGATCGATAAAATATTATCTTCAATCTAAAAAAAGAAAAGTTGTATTTTTAGTGTATATCGCCTAACGTACTTTTTATCTCTGAAAATTGAATAATTATTACCATTTTTTAATGGCTGGAAAACACAAAATTCCACGATGAAAGAGGGAAATCTATTAGTGATTGACGTACAAACCTCAAAGAGATTATATCTCTCAGTATTTATAGGATATTTCACATTTCCCTCCAATTTTATGGACAAACATTAGATGAACAAATGTGTTTAATCCAAGAACTGAAAATAGGAAAATAATGGACATCCCGGAAACTGGTGCGATGCTGAATTCGACGTTTACGAGCAATAAATCACCGACGCAAGCGATCGTTTAATATTGTAAATGAAATGAACTGGTTAAGTTATGTATGATAAAATAAATGTCTAGCAATGCAATACATATCGGCTTCATCAAAGCGAACTGACTCTTTCGATCTTAATGAACACGGAGTTCGAATCCATTAATCTTCTAGTAATACACCTCACAAACAAGTAATTCACTCTTGTTTCTTAATTAGTGAGTCAAGGTTCCGTTCTAAACTATAATTATAATTGTCACCCAAATAAAGGAAAATAAAACTTACATAAATTCTTTGTGAACCGTTTGCCTTTAAAGAATGTTGTGATCTTAAGGAAGTATTAGCATAGGTAGAATTAAATTATTGATACCTGAAATCGACAAATTATAATTCATGGTGTAATACATTGTGTCTTATGGACGAAACACTTATTATAAAAAGCAGACCAACTTTTAAATCACGTAAGTGATAAATATTTACTTTGATTAGAAGTAAATTTTCCGTAGTATTTATTACATCACTTTTATTTATAGGCCACCGGGCATTTCAGAAAGATATTTAACTTCTTCAGAAATGATAAGCATAAATGACGAAACCATTGCGCTTGACCGCCATGTTTGTACTTAGTGCTCCTATGCATTTCAAACGAGTCAAGCGAGTACCAGAATATTGTTTGTTCTATACTACTAACTGAATAGATAGAAACTAAATCATGTTTTTTGCTTTATTATTATTCATATTGTTGTGTTTTAAAATAATTAGAATAAAATTAAAGAAAACAATTATACATCTCAGTACTTTGAGTAACTTGGTCCCATTTCAAGAAGAGTTGAAATGAGAAGTGTTGGTAAATTATCATTCAAATAGTTAATTGCCTAAAAAAGCAGTAAAAAACACATGCGACAATATGGAGAACAAGAAGCTTATTTCCTTTACGGGTGCAGGCAATTCCATCAATTCGGATCAAAATAAATGCCTCCCCCCTCACACACAAACAAATCCATGGAAAAGAAAGGTCCGTTCCGCGTTAGAGAGATCATTTACTTAATCTTGCCAAGACTACATACAAATAAGCATTATTAACAGATAAAATAGTGAGAAACAATAATAGCAATAAGGTCAAACTCGATGTCAAACTATCCCACAACAGGCCTCGAAGGAGCCCAAGGAGTTCACGGATGGTAGAGCTCCGTAATTTCTTGACCGCGGCACTAGGAGTGGTTCAGCATTTCGCTCCGGCTGGTTTGACTCAGGATATACCCGGTACTCATTTTACAGCAGGCTGAATAGAGGACTGTGAGTTAGTCTGGATGTTGAGGTGTAATAGTAGTAAGGTATGATAAGTAAATTATTAGTAAAGGTACTTAATCAATGACGTGACAAAATATACAAGGAACTTAACACCTCATGAATTTACATAATGAAACTAAATATGAATTAGAATATATGTGCGATATTTAATGCGATAGTTGACACTCATATCAACTACTTTAATGAATTTCAATCATTACTTTAACGTTATGGAATGAATTGCGTCGTTTTTTGTTTTTTTTTGGGGTGGGCTGTACGGCTCGTCGACATCGAGGTCATTAGAGGTCTAAAAATTTGTACAGGTAGGGAAAATGCAATTACGCATTAGGGAGAGCAAACATGACTCTCTCCGCGTGTGGGAATCGCCGAATGACTCAATCGTACCCACTAACACCCTCCTCAATTACAATGTATCAAAACATATATCAAAAAATGAGGAAAATGAAAGATCCCTTAGCCCTAATAGCGTCGGGATCGAAAATAACAAGAGGTGACCAAGGAAGGTCAGGAAAGAGAAAGGAAGGAACCTGACACAAGTAAGTGGAAGTAATGCCAGACTCAGGTCGGGATCCCGTGTTTGCCAAACACGTACTTACTAGATGTAAGTCCCCTGGGGGGGGGGGGATTTGTGTTGTACAAAGCTTTCAACCTTAGACTTGAAGAGATGCAGTCTTGTCTTACTTTTGGAAGGGAATAATACGTTACTATATCTAAGTGAATTTTTAAGGAAGGGCGTTTGAAACCCTACGACGGTATCATCCTTCTTTCGAGTGTTTTCTGGTGAGATTCTTATAACCTATGGGTGGTACTCGTGGGTCAGAAATGATCCAGACGAAGTGAGTATTCATCACACCTCTAAACCAAAGTATTTAAAAACATTCCCCTACCATATATTCCTTAGTTGCACTTATGTTTTTGCTATGCCTGCATGTCACTTTTTCTAATTACGAAAGTTATTGACATCGTCTGCTCTCTTCGGACCCACGTGTACCTTGAGTAGAACTTTTTGTATTAGGAGTATCTTATGACAATTGGCCCAAAAANTGCATGTCACTTTTTCTAATTACGAAAGTTATTGACATCGTTTGCTCTCTTCGGACCCACGTGTACCTTGAGTAGAACTTTTTGTATTAGGAGTATCTTATGACAATTGGCCCAAAAAACCCATGGAAAGGGAAAAAATTCTTTTCTCATTTGGGTTGTAATCTCGTCTAACCACACGTTTTTTCGATTTGGTATTCCTGATTTGCGAAGAGAACTTGAAACCTGCCAATATCCAGAGTTCTAGGAGACAATACATCATCAGTAGTGGAGGTTCCACACAGCTTATTTGTTGTTCACGTAAAAGACATTGACGTAAAAATTGACAGTAAGGATGGCCATAAAAGTAACATAATTTGAACAATATGTCACAAACATGTTTGCAAAAACCACAAGTAACTTTCATTTTTTGATATGAACATATTTCATTTTCAAGTAATGATCCCATTGAAATTCCTAATATGACAACGAAAGGACGATTGCTATTTTTTTGCTTTATGTAGATTTGCTATCCAATTGTGCAATGATAAACAAGAATAATAGTTTAGTGCGCGATTTTTATAAGAGAAATGTTTTTAAACTAGTCTTCATGCCAGCTTACAATGTACTTCCTGAAAATTATGTTGACTTGCATTTTTTATTTATAATTTAGGTAAATACTTATTGTTTCTTTGATCTAGATGGATTATTATCAGAAAAGAACTTGCATGAATATAAATCTCTCAGAATTTGTCGGTGCCTTGACACTGAAATTCGGATACGAGTGAAAAAATCTGCCGGGTCAAAGTTGAACCACGTGTACCTTAAATCAAGGAAGTACTTGTACCATTTGAGTGTTAAATAATTTAGCCTTAACAAGAACTGCAAGTACGAATATCAATTTTTGTTTTGTTTTATGAACTTGGTGATTCACAAATGGTATTCACACGAATACCCAAAAGAGTACCCATGTTCGGTAGCCGGTATTTCTGCGTATTTTTGACATTGGCCTTGAATGGTTGTAGTAGGAAGTGAACGTATACGGGATGTCTTCCTTATATGGAGAGATGTGTGGCATTAATCTCATGTTGTTGACATGCAGGATATGAGTTCAATTAATTTGCATTCATTGAGTACCTATTGTGTTGTCCCCCGTGAGAAATCTAACCCCGTCAACGTAAGATTTATTATAGGAAGCACATCAAACACACACAGCGAAAGGTAATCGAAATAAATTAAAACCAGACGCAACTTCTTTTTTAATGCGCCCCACTAATTATTGCAGGGTAATAACAATGCGGAGTACGAGGTCTGTTCAAAACGTTCCCGAACTTTTTGAATAGCGCTCCTCCAGTTTGTTATTTTTCAATCTGCTTGGAGGTGAAGTATTTTTATTTTTGTAATAAATAAATTTCAGGAACTTTCTGAACAGACCTCGTAGATAAGAAAGTCGTTAAGCTATTAAAAAACACATTTCCCCAAAAGTATAGACCAAATAAGACGAATTATAATGTCCATATTCCCAGATCAAGTTTTTATTGACTTTTTTACTATTTCTTTTTGCGTATTGTATGATATTCGATATTCTTTACGACTTAATTATCTTTCATCAATACATTAGTTAGTAATTTCGAAAATAACGAATACAGCGGGAAATGCGACGAGCGTTTATTAAACATAGCCAACTAATGAATTTCTCTAACCTTACTTCATTCATTTATTTATTTCATTGCTTTAGTCACTAGGCAACGTTGTATGTATGGCTTCGCAAAAAAAGGTACTCTTTGGTTTTATTATCTCTTCCGTATTGATATTCTCCGTGCATCTTTGCCGTCATTGAAGTGTTTTCTGTCCCGTCATCGTAGAAGCGTGCGCAACTTTTCTAGCACCTATTTAATGTCCATGATTCTCCCAGTGTATTCTTCAAATAAAAGAGACTTCTTCTCGGTCTCTATCAATTGACTACATTACACTACGGTTCTTGAAATGTCCTGCACAGTGAAAAGAGCAGTAGCATAACAAACGCACTCGGAAATTGTTCCGCCCGGGGCCCTAAAACGAGAAAGGCCATATGTTAACAGGAAGAAGCGGCAGCACTGAAGCCGCCTTCTAACGCCGAAGAGAGGAAGCTAACTTTACTCAACGCGTCAAGGATCTCTACGAACCGGCGCTCTCGTAAAGTAAGCCATGCATCTCGAAATAGAGGATTATCGCCGCACGGACGGCACGTGGTTCGAGAAGCACATGGGCGCCAAGCGGCAAACGCTCACGTGATGCCCAATGGGCTGAGTTGTTCCTCTTTGACGGAGTTTGAGGTTGCGTACTCCGGAAAGTTACTCCAATCCACCGAAACTGTTAAATAATTGAAGGGGTGAATGGATGAAGGGGGTATGTAACAGCAAGGCTGTTTTGAGATGTTTAGCCTTAAAGTTGTCATTGTGGTACTTTCTTGTTATTATTTTATTAAGTTCTTACTAAAATGTACTAATCATAAAAGTGGTAAAAAATTTATTCAATATGCATTTTTGTTTTCATAGGAGTTTAAAAAATAAAAATAAAATATATATTGTACATCCCACCTTAGGTATATAGTATAAGGTATATAAGGAGATATATGGTATTTTACATTACATACCTCCTTTATTCACTGGAGATACATTTGGTAAAATTAAATGACTGCAGGAATAAGGAGATATGTGGTAATATATGTTACATACATCCTTCTTGCATCAGAAATATACTTTGTTGTTGTCACATACCTCCTTCATTAGACTCGCATCAATCTTAATAAAGCTCCTAGAGAGTAGTTACAAGTACCAAAATAAACTGTCCAACTCATACCTTTTTCATCCCTGACAATAACTCAATTTGAAGGGGCAAAAAATGTTACATACCTCCTTCTTTCAACCAACTCTTCGATTATTATAAATTTCTCAATGATTCTCAAGTCTGAATAGACATCGCACGCGCAGATCCAACCATGAAAATTAAGAATTAATTATGCATAATAACTAGCTGAGAACCATCATCTGTGATCGCGTAAATTTTGTGATAATTGTGTAAATAATCATTCTTAAATCTCCAGTGATGTGTACCTCTTACGTTATTCATATATGATATATCTTATAAGTTCTCTGGAAGTATTGATGTGAAATATTTATGTGTACCATTAATTCATTCTTTTCATTGATATAGTAAATGAGAAAGTGTTGATTTTTTTTAACTGTACAGATTTTATGTTATATTGGAAAATTAATTTCAAACATATCGATACTATTTTTTCATGTATAACAGATAGGCGTGCATTTGGATCCGTGAATGGAATGCTGAGTTGATACCTGAAGATGCCAAAATTTTTCTTGACGTCACTTTATTAAATCAAATATCATTGCCAAGTGTGGAGAAAAATTTGAAATTCAGGCAGACAAAATAATTGAGCTGATACTTTGTTCTGGAATACATGGCATAATTTTTTAAATACAAAATAACGTTGAGATTTTACAAAGTGCTATCCTTTTAAGAGATTTTTCACAGCTTTGTTTACCATGGAGTTTTAAAAAATCTCCATCGAGCTTCTCCCATGTTCAGAAATATTTGGAACCGCGGTCGTTCATGAGATAATGATATCAAGAAAAATAACCTTTTTTGCATAACACAATTTTTCTGTGCCTCAAAAACGATGCGATGTAGGGAAACGTAGTTTAGCGATCTCCATGCAGAATTAACCGAACACTCTAAATGCTCATATTCATATTTTCAAAATTTTGAATTTTATGATACCAGAAGTTGAGGGTAGTGTGAATGAAGTTAGTAAGCTTCTATTCTTAATGCATTCAAAGTCAAATTTCAAGTTTGGTTTCGATACATTAATTTGTTCGCGTGTTATCGGGGAAACAAATTCTTAACATATATACATATACATACTACATTGGCCATCAACACCAATTGAAAATAGAGTCTTCTGGAGCCAATTCGTAAAGACCCGAAGAGATCTTGAATTTTTTTCCCACCGATTACAATATTTCCCTTATACATTCTGTATAATCGAAAAGTAAAATGGGATAATTCTCGCTTGTCCCTGGGGACTGAAGTGATGTTATTGAAAACATGATTGTTTGGGTTACAAAATGTTACGCTTGGATGTTAATAGATTTTTAAAATAAACATGAAGGACGAAACCTTCATTTTACTACCTACATACTACTACTACCTACTACCATTTTGGTACAAGTTATTTCGACACACCTACGGTGGTGATCAATTGTCCTTTGAAGTTCCAGTTCACTAATTCTATTCAACAACTCACTAATTAGTTCTGTCTCCAGCAAATGAACCGACCAGTCGACTACTTTTTCTCTATTTCGGTTTTGATTCGGGTGGATAGATATCCTTTGTCATATCACACCCAACTCCTAACTCGTCCCCTCTGGTGGCTCAGGTGGTAGCGGTCTTGCTCTTCACCAAGTTCATTTCCCGTGGGACCAGAAAATTTTCTAGCTTTTCACATGAATGTCCCAGTTCATATAGCTGTGACTACTGAAAATCCAACCTTCCTTCCTCTATCCAGCTCCTCCTAATATCAATAACTCTTAACTATTAGTAACTACTGCTACTAACCCCTCCACGTGGGCCAAGTTGTTGGTAAACCCAGCTAACCTGCCCACCTATACTAATACCATTCTACCCTCCTACCTCCTATCGCTCCATGTAGATAAGCTTCAATAGCACGACACATTTCCCGTTTAAAAATACTACAATGGCAAATCTCCTAACTATTGGTGAACTTTCTCATTCTTGGGTTGTCGTATCTTTTGGCTTCGTTAAGTTAAAATCTCAAAATCACGTTCATCGTGGTGGAAGTGGCCGAGTCTCACCTCGACCCTCATGTTTCATTTTATTGAAACTTCGTATTTAGCTCAATAGTATTTGTATTTGTGAATGGGAGGGAAATGTAGCTAAGTAGCTATTGAAGCTTATCTCAATAGTGTGATAGGAGGTAGGAGGTGGGTGGTAGGGGCTATTGTTGGTAGATAGGCCGGGTTTACCAACAACTTGGCCCACGTGGAGGTGTTAGTAAGAGTAGTTAGTGATAGTTGTAGAGGTGGATAGAAGGAAACTGGCACAGCTATATGATTTGGGACATTAAAGTGAAAAGCTACTATATTTTTCTCTGACCCTGCCGGGAATTGAACCCGGAGTAGGCGTAGGCGAGCAAGCATGCTCACCCTTGAGTCACCGGAGGAGCGAGCTCAATAAAATTGGAAGAACTCGTCGGATTCTGTAAACTTGGTAATTGAGCCAAAACTACAAAAAAGATACTACAGGGAAATAAGAACAATATAGATATTTTGTCCATCCCATATAACCTCTATTTTGTGAATTTCATCGAAACTTTTGAGCCATTTTTGAGAAAGAAATCCATTCACGACAAATACACCTACATACAGATATTACCCTCTTCATGGTATAAGATAATAAACATTACTCGAGTCCTTCCCGTCGCTCAGAGAAATTACTAGACGCAGACGTTTCCTCCCGTGCCATCCACATCACATATTCAGTTAATTTAAATAACTCCTCTCATGGTTCATTCAAAAGACCATGACACAAAAATATCGAAGTTAGCACTGACACATTGCTCGAACGTTTATGCTTGCTGGTTCGTTTGGCGTGGTGTTGCAGTTACGCGTTAAGTATCCATTTCTTTACGTCAACCAGATTCAAGAACATGTAAATAAATAAATAAATTGATTGCCAAAAAGCAGTTAAATCTATATTTGAACACACGAAGGAAAATAAATTCATTTATTCTCCAGAAATAAAGCAGAGGATCAGTAAAAGTAAAAATAATACCTTGTTTTTTCAAGTTTGATCAAACTTCTGCTTAATAAAACTTATTCAAGCTAAATCAATGAACTAATTTCCCTTAAATTTAGCGATTCTGTTTAACTTTCTATTATCATTCACAAATAATAAACCAATAAATGGATAATACAAAAAATCATTCTTTTTTAGGAATATAAATGATAAGCGATAATTTTTGCCCGGATAATTCTGACTCACGTTTATAGCAAAGTTCTTTTTTAAATGGTTGAAGTCAACAATAACAAATATTTCTTTGAAAAATTGCTTTGATCTACTTGATTTACTTGATCAGGCGTTCCACTACTAATTCAGGCTAACGAAGACTAATGACTTTGCCAGTAACATTTACAGAAAGGTTTATTTCACCGACAAGAATGGCAAATGTTTTCTTGAACCGCAGAAGAATATGAAGCTTGCATTACGTAACTCTTAACTCGTGGTAAATATATCTTGGTAACCCGGGTAAATACAAGTTTAAATCAATATGGACCTGTACGTAATTTAGAGATTATCTTCCTTTGTTATCCCTCATGACGTACTTCATTTTCGTTCGATAAACATTTTTCTTACCTAATAAACAAACTCCTCGAAAAAGAATTAATTTGTGGTGGTGCACTTGCTGCAACAGGATTCTTTATTGCGCCTGTCAGTGTTTCATCCTGCGGTCGTCTATCATTGCGTTTGTTTTATTTTCTGAGAAAGAACACAACCCAGAGCTTCCATCATATTTCACGCAACGCTGTCAAAAGAAACAAGTAAGTTTATGCTGAAGAGGATGTGTTAGCTAACGTGATTGCAGGAAACATGAGTGAAATAGGTGAAGACAAGTTGTTCCTGAAATAAAAGTTGGCCAATGGGAAAACTACATCTGGAAAGACCTTGGAAAGAAATAAAACTGTTGGGTTTTAAAAGTATCCGACCTGTATTTTATAATTTTTAATCCATACAGTCAAAGGCGTTCGCAGAAATGTTTCCAATGTGGGATGAGATATCGGGACTTTTGAGAGAAGAATACCTAAAATGAATGAATTTTTGTAAAACTGAGTGCATTCTGGAGTATCTGAGTACGTTAGGATTACCAATAACTGTAATTTGTATTGCTAATTTTATTAAGACTAGACAACATCTTAATTTAACGCAAATATTAGATAACTTATTTTAAGTCTAAATATAATAAATAAATTTATTGTCAAAAAACAGTACAAACTGCGTATGACCACGTGGAGGAAAAAAACTAATTTACTCTCCGGAAGCAAGCAAGGGACCATCCCATCAATTCCGATCAAGGGCCCTAAGGCAGAGGCGGATTCAAAAATTTCAGCAAACGATCCTAGATAAGATAAAAAGTTGGCTGCGAGTTATAATACTAATAGAATGTCAATATGTTTGTAATTTTAAGCAAAAAAATTACATGTACAAGTCATTCCAGAATATCTTATAGTACTATTATTTCTTAGTGAAACACGATTTAAAATTACTAACGCAAATAGTACACATTTAAATATAATTTTATTTAAATTTCATATTGATCCACCTTTTCCAAAATCCAAGCCTACTAGCGTCCATGCGTGTGGTGTGTATTATGTCGTAAGTTTATAAATGAATAATTTGTTGCCTAAATAGTTGTGAAAACTGCATGTGAACATACGGAGAACAACAAGCTAATTTACTCTCCGAAAGTAAGCGAGGGACCATCCCATCAATTTTGATCCTAGTAAACCAGAGAAAGAACCAAAGAAACAAGAAAACAAGAAAAACCAGAGCCTGGATAGTGCTACACAGCCAATCGTGCTAATGTACGGAAGAAAATATTACGGTAATGAATAATACGAGACAACTATAAGCGAACATTAATTTTTGTATTTTTATTTTAATCAATTATTTGGCGTGATGAAGTATTCAAGGAATTTGACTGTTGATGAAATAACACTAGTTTACTAAGTATTAACTAGGATACAAAAATGTATAATGGCTTATTGAAAACTCATATTACTTTCACTGATGTCAATACATTTCTTAGCGTTATAAAAGATTTTAACCGTGGAGTTTCAATCCAGTAATTAATTCAATCTTTTATTTGTCTTGAAAAGGATTATACAGTATGATGTCTAAAAAGTATGATATAAACAAACCAAATTATTCCAAATTGAAAGGAAATCAGCGTCAAACAGACACCCATTTAGATATATTCACCTAATAATAGTAAATTCATTCTTTCTATCTTGTTATCGCACGATCTAGAAGTTGTAATCCATGGGTGAAATACAAATCAGGAACCGTCCAGGATATGCATTTTAATAAACAAAAAACAGACGCAGGAAAATACTCTTTTCTCAATTGAATAATCAGGGACTGGAACAATTTGCCTGCGGATGTCGTGGGAGCGCTATCGGGCTCAGCAACCTCTCTCAAATTCAAAAACGCTCTAAGAAAAGGGGAGCAGACAAATTAAAAGAATTAGGGAAGTTCTGGAAGAATGGGTACGTCAGTGTAGATGGGAACCTAGTGGAGTGATAGTGGGTAGTGAAGGGAAGTGATACGAGGGAAATAAGTGATTTAGAAAAGGTGGGAAGGGAAATGTGAAGTGAAGTGCACGAAAGAGGTAAATCGAGTATTTGGGTCATCAGTGAAATAAAATGTGCAATTTTTTTGTCAATTATTTAGATGTTTCAGGTTAAAAGGTTTTTCAATGCTTAATACTTTAATATTAGTTGAATCATATAGTTTAATGATTTATTTAACAATTTTTTATTTCAGTGCTCTGTGATACGTAATTTTGTATTCTTTGTATTGTATTTCCTTTTATACTGCCACCGGGTAAGATCTGCCCATTTGCAGTAAATAAATATATTATTTACTTGTATCACCTGAAATGAAACTACGGTGGGGTCACCAGAAACAAGGAACATGTGTAGCATAGAAAGGGACCCCACATATCCTTCCTCTTGCTTGACTTGGAATTATAATAATTGCATTAAATCACATTATAGTTACATTATAATTGTTTTAAAATTATGTGTGGTTTCGGTATGGAGACAATGTTTTATCATCTAACTTTCGCAGTGTGTGTTGTAACTTCAGAAGAGTTCCAATGTTTCTATAATGTCTATATCAAAGACAGACAACGTCGACTTAGTCAATCCAAATAAAATAAACACGAAAACAAGAATCTATGATACAATTCCGAACATCGCACAAAATGTTACGTTAGGATACTTTTCTTAACCTTGTTGATACTTCGAGAGAATAACGCGGACTTTATTTAGCGCCACCGTCTGTTCACAGATTTAGTTACATCGACGTTCTTTGGGATAAACTCCACCCTTCCAACCCCATAATTTTGTGCAGAAGTACAATTTTTTTGAAGGTAGTTATCAATACGGCCAATTTAAGTAGATACTTCTGAAAAATTCACAAAATAAGTGTACTTCATATAACAGTAAATATCAATTTAAAACACATTAAAACTTTTCAACCATACGATACGGTATTGACATTCCTTTCATTTCTTTCTGACGTGAGCATTTGCTCACATGTGGTTTTTAAATTTTATAACTGTTGCTTTATGATATAACGCCATATTGAAATGTGTTTACTGTGTTTTTAATTTGATTTTTATTATTATGTGAAGAATATTCGTATTTGTGAATTTTTTCATAATTAGGTGGTATTGATGGATAACTATGGATCTATACGCAAAAGAGATGAATAACATATTTTCCGAAGATATTTTCAAACAAGTTATTTTTAAACTCCACTTCTGTGACATGATGAGTATGCCACCAAAGATTTCTGGATGGAAAAAGGAAGTTTGCCTTGAGGTCATTCTAGCGTAGGTAGAATGAAACTACTAAAATATCTTAAATCGGCGTAAATAAACAGAGTAACGTGTGCTTATCTGATTTCAACTTGAAAAATATACCTCACCGGTCATTTAAATGAAATAATTGCAAATATAATTGATGCTGTAATACATTGCGTCTCGTGGAGGAAACAAATATATTCAAAAAAAGATCAACTTTTAAAGCACGAAAGTGATGAAAATTTTCTTTGATTTGGAGTAAATTTTTCGTAGTATTTTTTTACATCACTTTTGTCTATATGCCTCCGGACGTGAGCAAAACATATTTCATTTTCTCCGAGGTGTGATGTATAAATCGCAAAACCGTTATGCTCGGTCGCCATGTTTTCACATGCTCTTGGGCATTTCAAACGAATCAAGCGAGCTCCTGAATATTGTTCAAAGTATACTATTAACTGCTAGATACAAATTAAACCATGTTTCTTCATCATTCATAATTTTGTGTTATAAAACAGTTACAATAAAAGTAAAGAAAACAATTACATTTCTGAGTGACTTGACTAACTTGGAGCGTTAGAGTCACCTTAAGGTGGGATATGCACTCCATGTTAGGCAAATCAATGAGATGTACAATTACTTTCTTTATTTTTTTCTTGTGGTATTAAATCACGACAATATGAATTATAATTAAGAAAGAGCATGATTTAATTTGTATCCATCAGTAAAAACAATATTCAGGAACTCGCTTGATTCATTTGAAATGCATAAGAACATGTAAAAACATGATGCCATTTTCACCCGACCGAAAGTTGACGAGCCGGGAAATCGAACCCGGGACTCCGCATAGATCGCAGCGGTGCTAACCACTACAAAACCTTGCACCATTTCCACCCAGACCTAAGGCGAACGGGTGGTGTAATGGTTAACACCCCTGCGATCAAAGCAGGGAGCCCGGGTTCGATTCCCGGCTCGTCGCCATTTTAATCTGACCGAAAGTTATCAGATATCTTCTCCACGTGTAGGGTACACGGAAGAAATGTATGCAAGTAAAAACATGGCGGTCGAGCTCGAAGGTTTCGTGATTTCTGCACCTCAACTCGGAAAAAGTAAAACATCATTCTCAAATGTCCGGTGAACTACAGATAAAAGAGATTCAAAAAACACTCTGGAAAATTTGCTGTAAATGAAAGTAATTTTCCTTCACTTTCGTGATTTAAAAGTTGGCCTTTCTTTGAAAAAAAGTCTTGCCTCCATAAGACACAATGTATTTCACATCTATTGTAATTGAAATTATCTCATTTAAATGGTCGGTGAAGTATGTTTTTCTAACGTTGACCCACAATAAGTACACATTACTCTTTTCATTTATGCCGATTTAAGATATTTTAGTGATTTAATTCTACCTACGCTAGTACTACCTTAAGATTTTCCAAACGTGTAAGGGATAAAGAAAAGCCAAATATGAATATATTAATTATTGACTAACCAAAAGTGTCATATTGCGCTTCCATTCAGTGCAATCTGGCAACCTCGCTTACTGACAATAGCAACAGCTTTACAACGTCGTGTCCGTGTCGTAAAAGCTCCAGAGCAGTGAGCTAATTCTAGTTCTCCTTTCACCTTCATGGACGAGGAAACCAGGGGGATGAAGATGGGGGAGGGGGCGGGGGAGAAACAAACATGATTCATGGCGGGAGGTTGGTAAGATTGCAATGAAAGAATTATTCTGAGATGAATCTGCATCTCAAGCGCTTTGATTCGTTAGATTCCTTTTTAAGGATCAAACATTTGATCAATTTAAAAATTATCTATTTTCCAGAAGTATTAAGATATTTTTTCCGCGTTGACTAAATTCAAGTTGCCAACCATTCACAAAACTTAGAAATATTCACCAGAGTAGTTCTAGTTAATTAACAATTCATTCCATTGTTTTTTACTGTTGGACGAGGACAACTGTTTCGTGATTTTTAAAAGTTGATAAGAAATTTAGATTGTTGTTTGACTCTCTCTGACAAGGGTAGCATTATCTTAAGTCACGTGATGCATTCCGTTAGAACAGTATTTTTCGCAGATTTTGGTGAATTATTCTCGTAAATGTCCCGTAAGGTATGGAAATCTTAACGTCATTGCGTTCCTATTTGCATTTGTTATGTATTTTTGCTATGTTAAGCCAGGATATAAAAGCATAGGCCCGCGAAACTTTCTCCATATAAGCCCATAGTAATTCAAAATTTAGCACCGTAAGGGTATGATTTTTTTTTTTTTTTTTTTTTTTTNGGTGCTTTAGGACTCGTCAACGTCAAGGTCATTAGAGCCCTTGGTATGAAAATTCATTGACACTGGGTAGACAATGATTCTATCATATGAAGCATTTTTTGAGGGGTCCTTAAGCCAAGTCGTTCTGACGGATATAGAACCTTAAGAGGAAAAAAATTCTCATGAATATTCAAGCACTTTTAAGTTATTTTACTGAAACCAAATACCTGAGCGTTATAGAAGTAATAATGTATTACAAAGATTTTAACTGTATCTTTGGGGAGATTCATTCTAGTTACATCTTTTGTGTGTGTGGAGTGTAAATATACGAATCATAAAATGACACTTTTGGCGAAGGGTGCTTTTTGAACCACTAGGACTTTGGATAGCGTTAAAAACTCTAACGGAAACATCCTTCACTGAACAATGAAGATGAATTACACTGTACGTGTTGCATCTCAACATACCAATGTGCTTCTGATGACGTCATTGTTTACTCGCTCATAGCGTGTGTGTGTGCATGTGTTGAAGAGTTGAATGGCGCATGGCAGGTCGCCAAGCTGTCGCCGTTGACTTCATAGGATGCTCTACCAGGCGTGAGAAATATGAAGGTCGTGCCAAAGCTCTGAACTCTATCTTCAGAAATGACGGTTGTACACATTCATGCATTTTTAACTCAACTGATTGGGAGATGAATAATGTTAACGTAGTTTCAAAACTAAATTTTGGTTTTGGAACATTGTCCCATATAAAAACGTAAAGATTCTCCAAAATGTATTATTACTTGATACTAAAAACTTTTCCGGAAATTCATCTACTTTGTGGTAGATGTTAAACCTGCTTGTCAAATCCTTCACAACAAACTGTAAGAATTAATTAAATTGCGCTCTGTGAATCTCAAACAAGTGATAATTTATGCCAAAAAAAAAAA